>VYZU01085937.1:71113-116294 GCA_013401355.1 Ceyx cyanopectus
CATTTGAGGAATGGATCGACTACTTCTTTCTGGATGCAACAGCAAAATCCACACTCCATGTAAACTGGCAACTTTATAATCTATCTTTATGTCCTGTTGAACTGAAATAAACAGAGCTATAAGAATGTTGCAATCAAGAGATGGCTCTCTGAGCACCTTTCACTGGATGAAAGAGTAAAATTCAATTATACATAGCTGATGGCAAAAAGAATAAAGTAAGGGTATTTGCCCACTTTACCTTCAATCCATTCCTCAAATGCTGAGCTGATTCCTTATACCTGTCATGGTTAAGTACCTTGAATGTTCAAAATAGTGGGAGCTGTGCTAACAATACATCTGTTACAAATGCTGTCTAAGGCAATTAGTAGGTTCTTAAGTACGGATGCTTCTATATATGAGGTCTCTGCAACTGCACTGGGTATGCACATGACCAGTGGATTCCATTCCAGAGGTTTATATAGAGGTTTAGACAGACATATGTTATATATACACCCAAACCAAAAAGATGTATTTTTCAATATAACCCCCAGTCATCCAATATGGCCTAGATAATTCAAGGGCAGGAAAGGCACATAACAGACTATCTTTGCTGATAACAAAGCAATAATCCCCTTTCTGAAAGGAAATGACAGGTTTGAAATTGCCTGTGTTCTCAGGCTTTAATCTTGGCAGCATGTTGGTTCTTGTAAATGTTTCACTCCAGAAGAGCCTGGCTATCCATTATTAGCAGCTAATTCGCTGCCAAACCTGTGAGCAACAACATGTGGACACAAGTGATGAAGCATCAGCTATTAGCCTGCTGCAACTCCCCATGTCTTAAAAGCTGGAAGATTTTCTGATCTGACAGGGATTTATTTCATGTATCATGGCTCACTCTTCTAGTGGGAACACAGTTCAAAGCCTGGGCTTTGCAGAGAATCTCTTTTCCCTATCTAAGGTAAAGTCCTGCTCTCCCATGTCCCATCAACAGAGAGTAGGTTATTTTACAGTTAAAAAAAATAAAACAATCAAACAAAAACCCACCACCACAACAGTAAAACCATAAGAAATAGGAGTGCTCAGAATTCACTGTTGTATTGATTAAAACTACATATATCTGCTACACAGGCAATCTTTCCTGGTAGCCAACTTGCAGGGGGCATTTTGGCTGATGTTAATTTTCGATAAATATATAGTTCAATTCTTCCATAATGCTGTGTCTCTTTTTTTTTTTTTTTTTAAAGCANGAGAGATGAAAGCAATATATATTCAAGTTAAAACTGTTCCTCAAGAAATATGCATACTTTGAATAATGTGATTTTTCAAGCCAGTGTAACTAAAGACTGTGAAGCAGAAGAAAAAAAAGTGCAGAAGACTAGAGAGCACCCTGAGAATATTTATACTGTCAGTTACCACAAAGGAACAAATTATTATTTTATTTATACTGTATCCTTCAATATTGCATAGAAAACTAAACAAAGCTTAAGACTGCAGAAGGTTGCTTCTACAAATCAGTAGCTTACTATGAATTTGTCCATTGTGTTTCCTGCTATTTAACTAGTAAAAGGGATGCCTAGCAGCAGAAGCACAGCTTTACTGAAAAGGCAGAGCCTGGCTGAGACACCTTTTTGGATTAAAGATTCCAAGTGTTCTAAAAAATTCGGTCCAACCCAGGTGCACCTTTCACTTTTCTGCAGTACAGGCATCTGAATGCAGTACTTGAAGCTGCAGTATGTATACTCTGAACACCAGGAACCACAGAAATGCCTTGCAAAACCTAGCAATGATCACGAGATCCTTTGCCCACAGTAAAATGCTGGATCGACTACTTCTTTCTGGATGCAACAGCAAAATCCNTTATCAGTAATGAACAATTAAAAATAGCTTTAGAAATATCACCATGCTCTTAAACAGGAAATGACTAAATTCCTTGTACAGCTTACCTGCCACAAAAAGATTCAGTCAGGTCTTCTATTAATAACAGCATCTCCCTTAGCTAATTAACAGCATTAGCATTCACAGGCTATTCACTAGGAGGATCCAAAGACCCTAATCTCCTGATCTGGCTCTGGATATTTTGCATTGTATTCCTATTAGCTGGCCCTGGATATTTTGCATCATATTCCTATTAGCTCATGAAGACTTTATACTACCCGTGTCCTAGGTCGAGAGTCTCTCATCTCTTCACCAGGTATTTTTGTCACATCCAATTCACTGTTCTGCAATGAAGTCACATCCCTATGGCTTAATGGCACATAGCATCAAAATTCTGGCCAAACTCCCCACCATCACAAAGTCCTCAGTCCTATTGGCTTTATGATCTCTGACTCCTTTGCAGAGCCATCATTGAAGTCGAGATCTGTTAAGCAGGCATAACATTAGATCTTTACCTGTGCCTGAGTGACAGAGAAAAAAGAAAAATCTTTCCAGAGTAGAGGGAGAAAGTAAAATTATTCTGAGTATTTGCCAAGAGCAGGAGGAATGCTTTGAAAAGAGGTTTTGATACCAGATTGAAGCAAAGGAAGGAAATGAGGAATGAGTCTTAAAATATTTCCCCTTGCTGGGCTGTCTGCCCTCTAGGAAATAATAGACTGAGATTGCACTGGGAACCCAGCTCAGACTGCAAGGAGAAAAGTTGTGGAATGAGCAAGGTTTGCTTGGAGAGAGATCAGAAACCATGTGGAGTTGGCAGTGATGCAGTAAAGGAAGGGTAGAAATCCTATTCCAGATTTGACACTCAGAGAGCTGCAAAACTGTGTGTGGTATAGAAGTCAGTCAAAAGCAGGTTGGGAAACCCAGCAAAGATACAAGCTGTGCTGGTGGTTTCTCATAAAGATAGGACCTCTGAGAAGAGGTCTGCTAGCATTAGCATTGCCAGAAGTAAGTAGAAATTGTTGCACTGTGCTCAGACTATTTACATGTGATTTTCCTTACTTCGGGGAGTGTTCAGGCTGTCCCTCCGAGAAGACCATTTTGTATTTATAAGGTTTTATGAACTTGCAGAATCTTGCAGAAATTCTGATCTTTGCATAATTTCCTGTGCTCTTCTTCAAATGCTTTTCCTCTCTGAGAAAATGTGTTACTAACTTTCAAAAATCTTACTGCATGACTGTTAAATTCAGGGGAGGTTTCAGAACATTGAGTCTAAATGTTGGAACCTGGTCTTTTGGAACTGAAGAAATAAAATGTTCTAGGAAACAAGAAGGGGCAGGAGGGATATGACCATTCTGCATACAAAGAAAAGTTAGAATAGTTTAATAAAGCAAGACCACAGCCTTGTGCTCTTTACTCACAGGAGGAAAGTACAGTGAAGCTAAAGATCAAAAAGGGAGAAGAAACCAAATTTTGGCCTCCTCTGAATCATTCTTCACACTGCAGACAGGTAATAGTGAAACTCATTCATTCATGTTCTCAGGACATACTGTTTAATGACCAATGCTTAATCTGAAGCAAAAAAAAATGCACACAAGCATCCAGACTTTCCCCAGTACATTTCTAGGTTCCTGGTGAGCAGATTTGTCACACATCACAAAATACAGCTCATAAAGCTTTTCCCAGCCGCACTAGGTTTTAAAGTTTTGTGAATACCAGAGGTAGAACAAAGAATTCACATTTCCTGTGTAGTACAGACCAGAGGATACCAGTTGTCACATCTTAGATCAGTAGGATAATTCTGATTAGTACCAGTTTATCATGAGGAAAGCCACACATAGTTGTAAGAAAAAAAATAAGCAATGGAGGATCTACTCTGTCCCTTGTCTGTCTGTTCAAGTACTAATGGCCTTCTTGCTGAACATTTGAACTCTGCCTTTTATTTTCAATCTTTCTCTGTGCCTGTGTGAGATTCTCCAGCCTTTGGGCTAGGAAGGAGTTGAGACTAGCTAAAGCATTTATAGCTTGAACATCTCTGCATCTCTGAAAATACTATAAATTCGACAGGTTTTCAATAAGTTTGTCCACCCACAGAGCTGATGTCATCTCACTTGCTGAGGGAAACGATAAAGAAGAGATTTCCTTTGGCTCAAGAGAGATGTCTGAGTGTGGCAAAGTCTGTCTTTCCACATGCATTTCAGCCAGCAGGGAATAGCCTGACAATCCACAGGTTATTATATTCAGTTGCCAGAAACAATTAGAGAGCTCAGCTGGGTGTTTCTTGAGCCTGCCTTGCTCAGGCAGCCCAGCTTTTGCTGGCAGTAAGAGCCAGAATTGCCTCTCTCCAAGATACGTTATTAAAAAGTATCCTTTCTTCCTTTGACACAAGTTTATTGCTGGATGTGAGCAGGATGACATGCCAGACCTAGTGATAGGGAGGAGATGGGAGCACAAATGAAGTCCAGATCAGTCAAATAAGTAAGTCTCCAGCCACTCCACCATTGCCTATGAGGTACAGCTGGCCAGCTCAGACACAGTCCCGTATCCAGCACCTTCTCCTTTCATTGCATCTTCTCCTGTGTAATAACTTCCCCAGGGAGGAACACCCCCTGGCCAAAGCAGCTCTGGTACCCCATGTGTCCAACTGCATCATTCAGTCCCTAGCCTGGCTCTTACTGCGATGGGTGTTTTGAATACTTGTATGTCTTGGGACCAAGTCCTGCCTCCAGCCCCACACTGCATCCCACCATGCTCCCCTGCAATTAGATTTGTCACCCACATGAAAATTGGGAATATTAGATCATCTCACTTTTTCTAACACTACTTAAGAAACAAAGGAGAAACATCAGCACTGACCTGTACCTTGGCAAGCCACCAGATATGGCACTGTACCCCCAGGAGCCCCACTGGAAGGTACATTCCCCGAGTCCCTCTGGTGCCACACAGCTTGCTTGGAAAGGAAGTGAAGAAAGCTGCTACCTGCAGCTTAGAAATAGAAGACCTGTAAAAGTAATCAGTGTTTTAAATCAGTTAGTGAAATTTTCCTCTGTAGGAGTCACAGCCAGTCAGATAAATGTGGAGTAGGCATTAGAAAAAGATGGATGTGGCAGGTCTGATTAATCCAGGTGCTTTTCTTGAATAACGATAATTGGGGTTTAGCATGGCTATACGTAGAAAATCAAATTTAATCAGTAAATGGACTGCCTCCAAACTTACTGCCAACCCACCCTCACATTTATCTAAGGCTACTGCTATAATTTCATTGAAATTGGAGTTTTCACCCTGAAAATTTCTTCTTTCACCTTTGATGTCAATTTAATCCTTTCCTTCGCAGAATGCAGATTTGGACTTTCTCTCTAAGAAGTGAAGCTGGTGTGCCTGGTCCTGTTGAAAAGCATGAAACATCAGTGAGCTTCACTTGTGGCTGCAAGACTGCTAATCCACAGCTTAGAAAGAGAAAACATGAGGGTAAGACACTGCCAGCAGCAGAATTTACCTGACTCCTCAAACTAGAGGAATAGAGTACACCAGCTCAAGGAGCAGCCCTTTGAGCTGCTAACTGTAGTTAGCCTTTATCTTCAGTAGCTTTCTCAGTTGCAGTAGATACAATATGGCTCATAAGTACTGCAGCACATAGGCATAAGCATAATTGCAGCACTTATCTCGACTACCCCAAGAATAAGCACCTGAGCACCATCCCTTTGCATAATCAGGGGACCTGATGAGGACACTTGAAATGCATCTTCCTCTTGTGATGATATGGAAGATCATCAGAGATTGTCCAAGTGGCTGTGAGACAACTTCAAGGCACTCATTATTACATTGTTATTTGTTTACCTGATATATAAGTTATGTGGGTAAATAAGGAGCCTGCTGCTCCATCAAGTCAATGCAACCCAAGAGAAAGCTAAATCCAGCAAACCAGAGATCAAATCTCCCTGGCCAACAGCTGGTAGCTGTGACTTCAGTTCCTGAAGCTGCTAGAAAACCCTCATCAGCCCAAAGTGCCTGTCTTGGCTCTCACCTTTGGCTTGCTTGCAGACTACAGGTAGTTTCTGTCCTCCAGCCAAACTCTGGTTAACAGCCTGGATTGCCTCTCTGGGATCAAAGGGGCTTCATCCAAGATCCACAGAAAAAGGAACTATGCCAACAGCTACCCTCAGCTGAAGAGTTTTAAATGAAGTGAGGAGGCCTTGAAGGAGAAAAAAACCCAATCATATAGGAGGTCTTGAAACATATCCACACCCTTATAGATCTATAATTCTGAATAAGATTATGGGAAAAAAAATAGGTCGATATACATATATACATTCCTCTTTACATAACAGCCAAGCAATGTTTATTGCAAAATTCCATGCTTTTGCTGTCCATACAGAAGTATATTACGGTTTGCATACTGCATATTTTACTGAGCCTTTTTTTCACAGCAACATTTCTGAGATTTTTATGTCTTTTGAAGGAATTGAGAAGTTTGTCTGAGAGCAGGTGCTGTGACATGACCCTGAATCCTGGGATCTGTTAGTATTTTGGAAGGAAGCCATCCTTCCTTTTCTGGCTAATCATTTCTTCTGGGTTTTCATCTCTGTTCTTTTGGGGTGCTTTGTATTTAATTTGTAATTTATTGCTTTATTTATACTCTTAAGTTTGCAAGTATTCTTTTTATAACATGACAGGCAAAAGCCAACTTTGGGGTGATAACTCAGGAAACTCTTTTTTTGGGGGGGGAGAAATTTGCTGCTGGCATTTCTTGGATGATTACACTCTTAATTTACAAGCAATTCTTATTCATAAATATTAAATGACCATCCAAACAACATACTTCACGGTGATGATTTTTTCTTGCTTTAAATAAGCCACTGACTCATACCAACAAATCTCATCCAGTGTCTTAAGAAAACAAAAGTCCCCTTCACCCACAAAAAGTGTTCTCAAAGGACTTACCTGGGCCTCTTGTACTGTCTCCTGATAATTTAGTTGCTCTCTTCTGTGGGAGCTTTTGAATGTGCCTCCATTGAAGCTGGCATCTGAGTTGGCTGTTTCCTAGCTCAAGACACAGTTGGTCTCCTTTACCACCAGGTAACCTGGCTGGTGTCAACAGTAGTTATGTTTAAACTCTCAAGACTGAATTATTGCCTGTTAAGAGAAATGCTGATACATGTACATGTGCATTTTTAAACATGTACAAGCTGCTCCTCAGTTTGCATGAAGCACTAACAGGGGCTTGTGGTTAAGTAATAGAGATACAGTGGGAAAAAGTAAGGATGGCTGGGGCAGTTTGCCTAGTCATTGCCATCAAAAAACAGAAGAGCCTGCATAGTCCTGGCAAGTAAGAACTAGAATCCCGACCTGTAAATTAGGAATTGCATTACAGGGAAATTAATTGCAGGCTTGAAATGGACTCCCAGGCTCCATTCCTCCTCTGGGGGCTCTGCTGCCTATGAGGGCTTGGTGCAAATATGTAAAAAGCCAAGAGTTTGGCTCCAAAAGGATGAAGGAAATAAAGAAAGCAGCTACTGTCCAAAGGGGATAAGAGACATCTATATAATGCCTTTTTTTTTTTTTTTTTGAGCACATCTCAGCAGCCCTGAGGTCTGCTCTTCCTCTCTGCCTGACCAGCAGCATCTGGCACAAGGGATGATGGAGCATGTCATACTCAGTTTGAAAATCTGCCTGTAAAAAACATGTCGATAAAGCTGGAGTAAAAGCATTACCTATTAGGTGACACATGGTATTTCCAAACATTTACATATCAGACAGATTAATGAAACCCTATTTTTCCACAGATAATTTTTTTTTAATTTTTATTTTTTGCTATGCAACATGGGAACAGTTGTACAGCCATTATAGCAGAATAGCAACTATGCACTAGCATGGTAAAAAGACACACTAATGTAGCACAGCTCTACTGCTGCTTTGATGCAGCAAGAACTCCATCCAAGCTAACATTTCTATCCTTAACCAGGAATAACATCTCCTAGGAACTCACACAGCCCCCTTGAAGAGGTTTCATAGCTTAACTTCAGCTGTCACCTGAACACCACACAGCCACTCACCCACCACTTCTCACCCCTACCCTTCCTGGAGGATGAGAAAGAAAATCAGGAAGAAGAAATAAAAGGTGAGAACCTTAGAGATGAAATAAGGATAGTTTAATAAAACAACACAGAGAGAGAAGAAAACAGCACTAATGATAGCATAACTGAAATGACAGACAAAGCAAGTAGGAGAAATTGGGAATTCTCTACCTGCACCCAAGGCACCAACTTCCCCTGCTCTAAACACATTGAAACTAGGAGAAAAGAGGCTACCCCCACTGCCCCTTATATAAGGCATGATTCACTGTGTTATCCAACAGCCCATTGGCTGGTTGGGTACAGCCACTCCCAGCTGCAGCCAGCAGCTGTTTGGGACAATTAACCCAAATGAAACCCAGGACAACAGNGCAATGTTTATTGCAAAATTCCATGCTTTTGCTGTCCATACAGAAGTATATTACGGTTTGCATACTGCATATTTTACTGAGCCTTTTTTTCACAGCAACATTTCTGAGATTTTTATGTCTTTTGAAGGAATTGAGAAGTTTGTCTGAGAGCAGGTGCTGTGACATGACCCTGAATCCTGGGATCTGTTAGTATTTTGGAAGGAAGCCATCCTTCCTTTTCTGGCTAATCATTTCTTCTGGGTTTTCATCTCTGTTCTTTTGGGGTGCTTTGTATTTAATTTGTAATTTATTGCTTTATTTATACTCTTAAGTTTGCAAGTATTCTTTTTATAACATGACAGGCAAAAGCCAACTTTGGGGTGATAACTCAGGAAACTCTTTTTTTGGGGGGGGAGAAATTTGCTGCTGGCATTTCTTGGATGATTACACTCTTAATTTACAAGCAATTCTTATTCATAAATATTAAATGACCATCCAAACAACATACTTCACGGTGATGATTTTTTCTTGCTTTAAATAAGCCACTGACTCATACCAACAAATCTCATCCAGTGTCTTAAGAAAACAAAAGTCCCCTTCACCCACAAAAAGTGTTCTCAAAGGACTTACCTGGGCCTCTTGTACTGTCTCCTGATAATTTAGTTGCTCTCTTCTGTGGGAGCTTTTGAATGTGCCTCCATTGAAGCTGGCATCTGAGTTGGCTGTTTCCTAGCTCAAGACACAGTTGGTCTCCTTTACCACCAGGTAACCTGGCTGGTGTCAACAGTAGTTATGTTTAAACTCTCAAGACTGAATTATTGCCTGTTAAGAGAAATGCTGATACATGTACATGTGCATTTTTAAACATGTACAAGCTGCTCCTCAGTTTGCATGAAGCACTAACAGGGGCTTGTGGTTAAGTAATAGAGATACAGTGGGAAAAAGTAAGGATGGCTGGGGCAGTTTGCCTAGTCATTGCCATCAAAAAACAGAAGAGCCTGCATAGTCCTGGCAAGTAAGAACTAGAATCCCGACCTGTAAATTAGGAATTGCATTACAGGGAAATTAATTGCAGGCTTGAAATGGACTCCCAGGCTCCATTCCTCCTCTGGGGGCTCTGCTGCCTATGAGGGCTTGGTGCAAATATGTAAAAAGCCAAGAGTTTGGCTCCAAAAGGATGAAGGAAATAAAGAAAGCAGCTACTGTCCAAAGGGGATAAGAGACATCTATATAATGCCTTTTTTTTTTTTTTTTTAGCACATCTCAGCAGCCCTGAGGTCTGCTCTTCCTCTCTGCCTGACCAGCAGCATCTGGCACAAGGGATGATGGAGCATGTCATACTCAGTTTGAAAATCTGCCTGTAAAAAACATGTCGATAAAGCTGGAGTAAAAGCATTACCTATTAGGTGACACATGGTATTTCCAAACATTTACATATCAGACAGATTAATGAAACCCTATTTTTCCACAGATAATTTTTTTTTAATTTTTATTTTTTGCTATGCAACATGGGAACAGTTGTACAGCCATTATAGCAGAATAGCAACTATGCACTAGCATGGTAAAAAGACACACTAATGTAGCACAGCTCTACTGCTGCTTTGATGCAGCAAGAACTCCATCCAAGCTAACATTTCTATCCTTAACCAGGAATAACATCTCCTAGGAACTCACACAGCCCCCTTGAAGAGGTTTCATAGCTTAACTTCAGCTGTCACCTGAACACCACACAGCCACTCACCCACCACTTCTCACCCCTACCCTTCCTGGAGGATGAGAAAGAAAATCAGGAAGAAGAAATAAAAGGTGAGAACCTTAGAGATGAAATAAGGATAGTTTAATAAAACAACACAGAGAGAGAAGAAAACAGCACTAATGATAGCATAACTGAAATGACAGACAAAGCAAGTAGGAGAAATTGGGAATTCTCTACCTGCACCCAAGGCACCAACTTCCCCTGCTCTAAACACATTGAAACTAGGAGAAAAGAGGCTACCCCCACTGCCCCTTATATAAGGCATGATTCACTGTGTTATCCAACAGCCCATTGGCTGGTTGGGTACAGCCACTCCCAGCTGCAGCCAGCAGCTGTTTGGGACAATTAACCCAAATGAAACCCAGGACAACAGCATATAAACATCCAGCATAGAGGGGGGCACAAAAGCAGTGTGTTCCTTCTGCTTGCTGGAGACTAATAGTTTCAATCAAGTACAGACTGAATGCTTTTTCTCAAGGCTTACAACATTCACAGAACCCCTTCCTTGGTTTATGACAAATTGCCCTGTGTAATAATGTGAAGGATCAAGCCACNTGGGACAATTAACCCAAATGAAACCCAGGACAACAGCATATAAACATCCAGCATAGAGGGGGGCACAAAAGCAGTGTGTTCCTTCTGCTTGCTGGAGACTAATAGTTTCAATCAAGTACAGACTGAATGCTTTTTCTCAAGGCTTACAACATTCACAGAACCCCTTCCTTGGTTTATGACAAATTGCCCTGTGTAATAATGTGAAGGATCAAGCCACATAATCTGCATTTCCCCTGAAGAAAAGTGTGTTGCAATTTAGGGGCTGGAAAGTAGAGGAGAGCTGGCAGCACTAGGTGACTGAAGTGTTTCCTGATGCTTCTGCTGGGGGCTGCAAAGTATTTAGTGCTGGCTCTGTTGAAAGTGATTAGCTAGTGCTGAAAACATCCCACCTGGGGTGACACACTAGAGGTCTGCTCTCCAGAGTGCTTTAATGCTAGAGATATCCTTATCATCTACATGCAGGGAAAACTTCTCTATCAGGTGCTTCAGGGTCTGAGTGAACCATGAGAGAGCAGAGGTGATGGCGTTACTCAGGTCTGGAGTCACACACTCCATCAGGGCAAGGACACCCTTCATGGAAATGTGATTGGCCAGTCTGATGGAAAATGTTTCTTTGGTCTGGTTAAGTGGTTGTCTTTGCAAAGAGTGTCCTGAGCTAACCTCCTGCCCTCTCAGCAGGCAGACTGCTCTTGCCCTCACTGCTATCAGGCAGAGGCAGCTGGTCCCAGACAGCCTGGGGACCTGTGTTCCCCACTGAGCCCTCGGATATCAACTCTGAGTTATGCTGTCAGCCTGACATGGCTAAAAATTAAAATGCCCCTGCTATTTGTTGGTCTGCAGCTTGACAAGAGCCAGGGCTGACGCTCTGAGATTGGATAATGATTTAATACTTTGATGTTGGCAATGCACTTAGTGTTGCACCTCTTTGGACAAGGTCTGGCTATGAGAGGATTGTTCTGGACAGGGTGGGTGGTAGAGCTGTAATCTCACCTCCAGGCACCAGCATGTGCCTAAGCTTCAACACCAATGGGTGATGCTCAACTCAGTCCATTGCATCTGGAATTTAGAATTAACCCCTTAAGATACAATATATAAATGTAAATGTAACACAAACAAAACCTTCTGATGATGGCAGAAGCAGATACTGGCAAACAGCTAAGAGAAACCAGGCTAGAATGGTTTCACTTTGACGATTAGGACAAACTGCTTCTGTCTGTGAAGCAGTTCAGCTGCAGCAGATGATACAGTAGAGCCACTTGATACTACCGTTAACTTCTTGAACCTGAACTATAACTGGAGAAATAATAATCAAAGGAAGGAAGCACAGGCTCGAATGATGCATGCTCAGGTGATAAAGTGCATCACAGAAGGTAACAGCCATTTCTCTCTATCAAAATGCCTGTCCATTTAGATGGAAGAAATTCATAAAACTACATATAATAGCACTGTTGAAAGACTCCCTAAAAGCCATTGAATGCAGCTGAAATTTAACATGATACTTGGAGCTGAGGCCACATTTTTCTTCAAAACATCTTTGGAGAGACTCTTGTATATTAATGGCTGGAGATATTGCATTTCTCTTCTTTTTTTCTTTTTCTTTTTCTTTTTTTTTGTTAACTCTTTAAGTATATATTAACAAAATCCCTGCCTTCCTTGGTGAATGATGGGATGCCTGTGATTGCAGCAAGAAATATGCACTCTGGTAAAGACATGCATTTCTAACATGGAGGTCTAGAGGTACCTGCTGTACACTGAAGGGCCACATAAACCAGCTCATTATCACAAGGGGCTGCTAGTGGAGAGGCAAGTTCTCATGATATGGCCCCTTCTTCCCTAGAAATCATGCTAAGACTGAGAGAAAGTCTCATAAAGAACCTGAAATTAATCTCTGAAGTTCACTTAACTAATTACCTGTGTTAAATTAGGACACTTGAAATGGTATAGCATTATAATTCTTCCTCAACTTGAGAATAAATATTCACCTTTCCAAGACCTATAGATCTCACTTCTCCAAGGGAACTAGTTCTGTCTTTCATCTTAAACTGCTGTAGAACGCAGAAAATTTATTTTCTATTAAAATAAAAACCTTCATATTTTATAAAGGGGGACTCGCAGGATTAATACTTTTTTCTTCAAATCTGAAACAAAATTCTCCTGGGCTCAAAAAATCTTTTTCAGGATTCATTTAATTGTAAACCTGGACTTGTACAACCCTTATTAATTCCATCGTGATAAAGGATGTGTGATTATACCGTCTTTATTTGAGTATATTAGTTTGCTCTTCAGTGCCACAATGCTTAGCCATTATACAAATAGGCAGAGATAAGTTATAATTAGTGACTTTGGGAATGTTCTGAAGATCACTTGTAATTGGTAACTGCGACAAGAAAACCCTAATTCATTTAATTAGGCATGTGATGGATATTATGACTTGTAAAATGTATCTAAGCTTATTGATAAGGAATAATTATTAAAAGTAACTTCTGTTTACTAAAGGAGCCATAGCAGATACATTATAAACACAGTGTTAGACCTGTAAGTCAATTATTAGGATGGGTACTGTCATTTTTGCTCTCTTCTGTTCTGCTGTAGTGTTTCAAAGGGTCTACAGCATGCCATTAAGGTAACACAGTGTTTGTGCAAAGATTATGGGCTGGTCATACAAGCAATGATGAGAAATTAGTTTAAGATCATGTCCAAAAGTACTATTTTTGGACCTGTGCCACAGTAACACCTAAATCCTGGAAAGATAAATTGAAGTTTGTAGGCCCTCAGAGGAGAGTTACTCTAAAATTCCAGGTATGATGACCTGAGAATTTCCATTTCAGGTTACTGAAGGATATTATCATTTGCACAAGGTCTGGAAATTGGGCTCACACTGTGCTTTTAATGACAAGGGAATATCATGATTTGGAAATCTAAGCAACTCATCAGGAGGCTGGGCTCTTAAATGACGTTTAAATTGAATGGTGGGTAAGATGTTCTCCAGAGCATCCTCTATCAGCTTTATGTTTTGAGTTTTTCCAATCTCAGGGTAAAAACTATAATTAATTTCTCCTTTTCGAACCTTTAAATTATAATTAAAGTCAACATACATAATAAGAAAGTTTTCTCTTGATATTACATGCAATGTCGGATTTAATTATTATTATTTTAGCTCAAGGTTTTTATCACTCAGAATGTTAATCTCTCTGTTACTCTAAGAGATTGAGAAAAACTAGAAAAAAAAACCCTGTAATTGGTTTTTCCCCCCAAAATGCTTCTCTGCACAACTTGAATATAGCATGCATCTAATTTTGACCAAAATATTTAATTGGCAATGACTGCAAAATAAACTTTGTTCTAGTTCTCAAGAGGTTTTCTCTCTGTAAGAACTACTTCTGATAATTAAACAAAGGCAAAAGACACAGAATTACACATGCTCATTAACCAGGATGTTGTACAGATTTAGTTGGCTACAGCTTTGCTGGATTTTAGCCTTAAGGGCTCATCTCCACAAGTGTTAATGCTACCTCTGCATCTTTGTCCAAGGGAACAGTTCTGTGCAGTTTGCCCAAGGGAACAGTCCTGCTGAAACCAGGGAGACTATTTAGGAGGTTCAAGTTAAACAAGTTTTCCTGTTTTGCAGGATCAGGGCCGTGGTTTGTCTTTGGGAGCCACTGAATCAAAGTAATGCTGCACTGCACTTTCACTAGCTGTGTGGTTTCCTATTGCTTGCAGAAGGCTCTGGTGGAGTGTTACTAACATCCCAACAAAGGCTGCTTTGCCAAGAAAATTATTCTCTTTATTTTTGCACTATCAAGCATCTCAGAAGGGTTTGTGGGGTTACTGCTTATTGTGGGGATGGATCAAAGGGCTTGGATTCAACTGTTTACTCTCACCAAGCAATACATGGCCACAAACAAGCTCCTGAATATAAAGTGCCCAGCCTGCTGCCATCCATTCTCCCCCTCACTCCCAGAAGACCACCTGTATTTTGGTCCAGCAGTGCAGGTGGGATGGTAGAACGCCTAAGAGCCATCTGTGGCAGCTCAGTCTGACTGACTCAGGCAACAGCTCTGGGTTTGCCCTGTTAGCAACCCAAACATGGACTCCAAGCCCCTGAAGATTTTTGGTGCCTATGTTTTGTTCTGTATTTCTAGAGAGATGACAGACACAGCTATGATGCTGATGGGGATGGAAAGAAGATTATATGTCCTCACTCTTGGTCTGCATTGGGAACACAAACCCCAGACTGGGTGGAGGTAGAACCATCTTTTCCTCCCCTATATGCACATGAATCTTGCTGACTGACCTAAATTGGCTCTGCCTGCTCCAAAGGAGCTGTGAACATGCACTGAGTCAGACTTGCTGCTGTGATAACAGAGCTCCACAGCTCTGGTCAGCTCCAGGCTGACAGAGTAAACCCTTGTATGTCACCAAAGAGCAGGCAGAGGTACACAGTGCTGCCAGCTGTGCCAGTGCCAGGTGGTGCTCCTGTCCTCCTGTCCTTTTGTTAAGCCTAGTGATGTTCAGAGAGGAAATTATAAAAGCTCAGGATAGTCACAACCCATCTTTGGAGGAACAGCTTGTTTCTCTGTTGTCTTACACACATTGTCACTTACAAGCCCGGAAACATATCACCAAACTAAGAACAAATACAAGCTGTGTGTGTTTTATTCTAGCACAAAATGTTTTTCTTTCCCTTTGAAAGTGAATATACCTTTCCCAGGAAAAACACTGTTGCAGTATATATGGTTTAGATGTCCACACTAACATGGACTATGGGAAGGAAGTTATGCTGCTGCCCAGTTTAAAGTCACAACTTAGAGATCTCTTTTTAAGCCCTTCGTGTGCAGAGAAGGTAGAGCTTCTCCAGGCAGAGGGAGAAGTTTTGATATCATCTCGCTGGATGAGACACAGGCAGCAAGGATTTAAATCTTCACACATACTGAAGTTTTGCAGTTTCCTAGGATGTGAACCTGACCAAAAGGTTGAATATCAAGCTCTTATGTGAAGACATCGGAGAGATCATTGAGGAAAGAGAAAAATTATTTGAAAAGAGAACACCGAAATATTATCTTGAACATGAGAGAACAACAACTTGCAAATCAAGACAACTCTGATTATTTTTTCTAGCATTGAAGGTGAAACTGGCTTTGCAGCCCACAACACTAAGTTGACTGACATGGTCTAGTGTTTCATGAACATAACCGAGACCAAGGTTCTCTTTTTTTTAAAGCAAGTAACTATAAATCTACACAAATACACACACACAGAGCTGTATTTCATCCTGTCCAAAAAATAATTTCACTACAGAAGGAAAGAAGGAGCACAGGAGTTCACAGCTGCCATATAAATTTACACCTTTGTTCCAGAAAAAACCCCATCTGAACTGTACTGGGATTTGTGCAGTAAAACAAGTTCTTTTTAGATTTTTGGGCTGAGCATGTGCTTAAAGGAAAACATATTTGTGGTCTTTGTCCACCTGCCTGTTATCCTGCTATTGCCACATCAAAGGTGAGGCTGTGACAGAGGAAACCTCAGTATGTGACATGAGCTATTGAAAGAGATTTGCTGACAGGCCTTTGGCTGCTGTTAGTCAAGCTGTTTCAGTATCTGGGTCCCATGCTGACTGCAATATTTCATCTGCAACAGGCTGGAATTGTTAACCAAGACAGCAGAGACTAGCTGTGCCACAAAGCTAATTCCTACCTAAACTTTCTCTGTTAACAGAGGAGTTATCAGTTCAGATTTTGCAGCATGGCTGTAAGTGCAGCTCGGTGCTTGGCCATCATCCCCAATAAGCTCAGAAATACCAGGATGCAGGATTTGAGGCATTCTCTATTTCACAGCTCACAATGCTTCCTACTGTTCCTAGCAGTTACACAATACCTTCCTCTGCTTATGTCAGATATAGAGAGGCCCATCATTCAGTGCAGCCATGCACCCCATGGCAATAAATGCCCCACCAGAGGAGGGAAATAGAGCCCAGGTTTAGCAAACAGGTTATGTCCTCCATGTGAGAGCACAAAACAGCAACCTCCCAACCCTAGGCCAGCAAAGCTCATCCCCCTCAAGCTCTAAAAATCCAAGCTTCCCTAAAACTGAAATTGCAGCCTTCCCTTCTAATCTGCTGAAGTAAACAAGCAGCTTCAGGGTCTCTCACCTCCATGAGCTCCCAGAGTCACACAGCTCACTCTTGGCTTAGACTTTATTAACATTTCTTCTGGCACACATCCCTCTGAAGATTGAAAAGGTAGTGTTTTGGACTATCACTTGGCCACTTTAGGGGACAGTCCCTCTCCATATCACCCTGGAGTGCCTTGTCTTTCCCTGAACTGAGCTTTCCACCTCCTCCTCTGTGCACAACATTTATGGAGCATCCTGGTTTACCTGACAGAGAAATAATGTTTGATGCAGTGCTCCAAACTGAGTGATTTGTCAAGGTAACTGCAAAGGGAGGACATAGCATTGCTAGAAGCTAATATATTACTGTCCTGATAGATTTATGTTGTTAAATTGATGGCTGACATTGCTGGACCTCTCAGTGGAGAAACTGCCTGGGCCATTGCAAATGCCATGTTAAAAATACTAGTATTTATCACTTAAAGGATGGTTTATAGCCTTGTAGCTATTTACAAAAATTAATCAGCAGATGTCCTCCAGTTGCCATGGTGGGTAGTCGGCATAACTAACATCACTCATCTTACAGAAGGGGAAATTTGAAGACCTCATGAACTCAATTTTCAGCACTGGCTGAGTACCCACAGGCCTGGCTGAACACTGTAAGAGTAACAAGAAAAGTGCATCTGAGACATAGACCTATATAAACACTGTGCTACAGTGAAAATCTTGGTCACAAGCTACATTAAATTCTATTCTCTCCCAAAGGATATGGAAATACACCCTTTGTTTTCAGAGATGTGATATCATATCTCTATATTGGGACTAAAGGAGGAATTTTGAATTGTCGAAGTTTCACCAGCTATCATAACCCAAACTCTATTTCTGATGCTCTGCTGACCTCTCTGCTCATTAGTATCAGATGTTGCAGCAATTCAGTCAGCTTCCCAACAGGAAAAAAAAATAAAATATGAGCAATGCAGTATCTGGGTTATTTGACGTTCACTTGTTTTGTAACTTTTGTGTCAGTCCCAGAACTTTACAAGCAGATGATGTGAGAAAATCCCTTCCTCCAGAAACCTCCCCATCAGTATCATGTTTTCAAGTAGCAAGCCTATTTTGAGAATAGATTAAAAACAAACATCCTGGTGAAGCCCAACCTTCCTTGACTGCCCAGTGACTCCTTCTATGCAGAAAAACAAAAAATGAGCTCTCCCTTGTAGGCTATCAAAACACAGGCAGTGCTGCCAGGCTGTTTGTAAGTGTTCCTCTCCAAAGCCTGATTGCAAAGCTGTGTTGTGCTCCTGGGAGCTCCCACACACCAATACAAGTGCTGTTTGTATTACTTAGAAAAATAACAAGGTAATTTCTCCTTTGCCTTGTCCTTTCAGCTGTCAATACTGCATACTCCGGACTGCAGAGACCGTTTCCTTCAGCCTCTTTGGTGTTCCTCCCTATTCACAGGTGTTACCAAAATAGCTCTGGGACCCAACGCAATCATTGCCTGGCATTTTCCTCCTCTCTTTTGCATTTTCAAATCCCTGAATTCCCAATAAAGGTGAGACTTCCAAAGGAGGCAAAGGGGACACAGAATTACAGCCTAAGAAATCTCAAAATGGGAATGAAACACCTAAAACTCCATCTGTGGTTTTGATAAACCTCTGCCCCCAGATGAAGATGAGCAGTGCAGTATTTTTGACATCTGTAAATCAAACTACTGAATCGTCCAACCTTCCCTACCTTTAATGTTAATACAGGCTTCCCTTAATCCCCACTCTTGAAAAATGCATCAGGCATATGTCTCTGTTTGCAGAGGACAAAACCCAAACCAGTCAGCCCAGAATAGCTTTGATCTTATTTATTGAAGTTGTCCGTATGAAATATGTTCCTTTTAAAAGTCAGTTAATAGAAGTTCAGAATAATGAGACCATTAAAATATCTTAGCACAGCCTGGGATCAATTAAAATAAATGGGTAGGAGTAGGGACTTTAAGAACAAGTTGCTTCATCAGGGAATTCAAACCTCAACTGTGTCTACCTTGGCTTCAGTATATACCACATGTATATTCATGGCACCTTCACTCAGAGTTATATACAGCTGAATGCCATGGTTATTGACTCAACTAAAATGTACTATATTATATTTTTAAGGTAGAGAGATTATTTTTAAAAAGCCCAGTGTGCACCAGTACATTGTCAATGAATCTTTAGTAGTCTCTTTTCTTTTACCGCCAGCTGGAACTGCTGTACTAGCTCTCCAGGTATATAAGCCCATGCTTAAATTTCTTTTGATCCAGTAAATCAGGTATTTAAGGCTAGACTATTCACAGAGCTGAATGACTTTCAGGGGGATTTGGGGAATTTAACCTCCTTTTGTTGAAAATTGCAGCCAAAGTACTTAACTGAAGAGGGATGAACAAGCGTTAACCGGAGATTTTTAGTTCACCAAATCTGCTGCTTTCTTCCCAAACTTGAATTAAATATAAAGAAGGGGAGATGTTATTGATCATTTTTCTCATGACATAAGCCTAAATACAAATGCAATTATCAGCATGAAGAAGAGATCCAGAAAAAATTATAGTAGCAAGGGAAAAACACTTGGAACAGGAAATCAGGTGCACAGTGTCTCTCATGGCTTCAAAGTAAGTAGAAGTTCTTTCTTTCTTCTTTGCATTATAAATAGTAGAATAACTTCGTAGGAATGCTTCAAGACCTGAATAATATTTTCATGTCTAAGCTCCATCATATCTTTCCAGTCTAGAAAAATGAGGCTAAAGGACCATACAGGAACTCAGGAGGGCCCAGTAAGACTCGAGCTCAGCCACTGATTTTCAGTGCAAGGTTTTTCTTGTTTCTTGTGGCCCTTTTGTCTGTTGTTTGTTATAATTCTGCTGTCCAATGGCTGCCTTTCCATCCACTGATGAAGGTGATGGGAGAATTAAGTTTATTTTGTAGTGTAGCTGATGAAAGCAAAGAGCCAGCATAGGGAACAGATGTGCTGAGTTTTAGACATCATCTTTCCCTCAGGTTGTCTGCACAGACCTGCAGAGTGAACAGCTGCTGGAGCAGTTCTGTTTGCAGGTGCTGGAGCCAGCCTGAGCTGGCATAGTCTCCCTAGAACAAGCCCTTGTGCCTGAGATATGTGTCCATACTGGAGCTGAAGTCAGGCTCTAACCATCTCAAAGATGGTAGAGTAGAAGAAAAAGAAAAGATGCAGTTACTTTCTTTTGATCAAAACAAGAAAAGACAAATGGGAGGGCAAGAGCTGCCAGGAGCAGGGGAAAATGAAAACAGGACATGGCATTTTCCTGTGCATATTTAAAAAGGAACATTTGTTTTCAGCATACTTCACCTTAATCATAGCAAGCCATTGCTTTCCAGTAGTCTTCAGTTGTACCTCTATATGAGGTTTGGTTGAAAGGGCTTCCAACTTTGTTAGCTTTCCTTCAGATTGTTTTCAGTAACTGTCTATGCATGAATGTCACATGAGCAGGAACTTTGCATTGTGAGAAATTGCATCTCAGTAAAAAGCTTTCAGCAACCAGCCATTCTCCAAGGCAGGGAATTATTAATGTATTTGAGCATGCTAGTTAAGCATAGCATAGACATAATTAATATGTCTCTGAACATTAGGTATGCATGGCCAACTCTGATAGCTGTCAGCAAAATATAATCTAGGTAATTTCTAGCTTATAAATTGAATGTATTCTTGAAAAACAATTTCTAATTATGAAGACTAATTAATTTTTTGGGAAAAGCCTGCTTTTGTTTAACTGGAACAATAAATTTAATTATGATAACAAACACCCAGTGGACAAACTGTTCTGAAGAACATCACCTCTGTCCACAAATAATCAGTTTTCTTTTATTTAAAAGCCGATCCTGTTATGCTACCAAAAAGAAAAATAACTGCATATTGCAAACATGAACATGTTTTCCTGTGTTATATTTAGGGATACGTCTGGCATCAAACACACTTGCAATGATGCAAACTGAATACGCCTATGCAGCTAGGTATCACAACCTGCCTGATGCTCAAAAGTATGGAGAAAATATTCAATACCACACACAATTGATAAAAAACAAGTAGCTGGAAGTGGGGATATTTCTTATTATCAGCTTCCAGCAGCCTGGGTAGTGAATAGAAAGGAGTGGAACAAAACTGGATAACAGGGTTGAGCTGATCCAGGTTTTTCTCTTTTTCTCCTCAGGACAACAGTCACCCTTAAAATCTAGCAAGGTCTGAATCAGACCCTATCCTTCTCTATCTCCTTACATGCAGCAATGCTTTGTGCAGATGCACCTTCCCATGGCTGGAACGACGACAGTATTTCAGCGGTCCGAGTGCCAGCCCCTTGAGCAGAAGTTGCTGGGGAGACCATTTCAAATAAAGATGAGAGTCTGTATTTGTCAACCTCTCTGCTCTCCCAGCACTTCTCCATTTTGCCTGTTTTCTCCTTTTTCCCAAACCATGGGTATGGACTCTCTGGTGTAGGAGATTCAGTCCTTCAACATCACAAAACATAGGCTTGCAAACAGCAAATGCTCTGCTGAAAATAAGAAGGTTGGGCTGTGTGGGATAAGGGAGGAACAAGCACTGAGGAGGAAGTCTGATAGAGAAAGAACTTCTTCCATGGTTGGGGAACAAGCCACATGAGGTTCATGGTGTTCTCAAGCACCCCTTAGCAAAAGAGAAGGAACCCTGTCTCTGTGCAGGCGTGCACACATGGTCCAAGGAGAGCAAAGTGGCCAGATGCCAGTCACTCTCCACTTCTGTAGCCCCTGTAGAGCTGATGCTGTGTGGCTGTGCCTCACAGGAACCTTGCTACCCCAGGGGAGCTTCCAGGCTCTCCTGTGCCTCTGGTCACCAGTTCTCAAGCATGGGAAGGTGGCAGTAATTTCACCCCACCACCTCCATGCAGCTGGACTGTGCTGTTCTGGAAATCAGATGCTGCTAGCTGGGTCTTTTTTCTACTTTCTTTCCTCCTGTCTGCAAAGTGTTTGACAAATTGCAGAGTAGCACTGTGATGGACACAAGACAGTTTTCAATATAAAATATCCTTCTTTTGCCCATGGCAGATAGCTGTTTTTATTTACTCTGAAGTATTTCACTCCACCCTAGTTCACATGGGATTTGAGATTAGAGAGTGAAGTTCAAGCAGCCAGTTAAAATTGCTGAGATCTGGAAAGGGAGCATCACAAGAAGCACAGATTCCCCTGAAGAAGGACAACAAGCCTTTGAAGTGTTTTTCTACTGCTCAGCCATCTGACTTGTGTGCAATTCATGGCCCCTGGGGTTAAGATTTGCATCCCAAAAGAAAGACTTGAAAAGTATCTGGTTTAATGCACTCACACTTCTAATCCAGAGAATTCACAGGCTTCATAGATAGCTGCATCACATTTCTCCAAGGCCTCTATAACCTTCGTGCCAAGGAGTTACTGCTGTCAGAAACCCTTCATACAGTGCTGAGTCAGGTGAAATATCAGCAGGGAGGTGGCAAATTTGCTTACTCTTATTTTTCTTCATGATCATTTATTATTTCCCTTGCTGAGTACCTGGTTCTGGGCAAGTTCTTTGTGAGGGAGTGCTTCAGCAATGACATATGCACTCAGGTGACATAGCAAAGCCACAAACCCATTACAATAAAATAAAGGGAAAGAGAAAAGGGGACTTGGGCTGTCTGAATCTCTCATAAAGGCAGCTCAGAAACATGTAAGATCTTTAAAAGACTTGGGATGTGCTAAGGATCATCCTGATGGAAAGAGAAACACATCCTTCTTCCTCCCTCAAAAGCTCTTTATTCTCACATTCACCGTTTTACCTCCTGCAGCACTAACCTCATCGCAGCTGGAAGTTTCTAAGCTGTATTCCCAGGAATCACCACCTGTGAACTTCAGGAGTGTTGCCTGGTTTGCTGCCCTCGTTCTCAGCTACTGAGATTAAGAATTGGATTTGGAAAGTGCCCGTTACTTGTTCAGGCTCTCATTCGGTCTGAGACAAGTCACCACAGATGGTGGCATGAAAATACCCCAGAAACTTTGGAACTTCAGTAAAATAAGAAATGTATCAGTACAGGCTAGGGGCTGATGTACTAGAGAGCAGCTCTGGAGAAAGAGACCTGGGGGTCCTGGTAGACAGGGGGATGGCCATGAGCCAACAATGCGTCCTTTCAGCCAAGAAGGCCAATGGCATCCTGGGATGCATTAGGAGAAGTGTGGCCAGTAGGTCAAGAGAGGTTCTCCTCCCCCTCTACTCTGCACTGGTGAGACCCCACCTCGAGTACTGTGTCCAGTTTTGGACACCCCAGTTCAAAAAAGATAGAGATTTGCTGGAGAGAGTCCAACGCAGGGCCACCAAGATGATTAGGGGAGTGGAGCATCTCCCTTATGAGGAGAGGCTGAGAGAGTTGGGGCTCTTTAGCCTGGAGAAGAGGAGACTGAGGGGAGACCTCATTAATGTTTATAAATATGTTAAGGGTGAGTGTAGAGAGGATGGAGCCAGACTTTTCTCAATGTCATCCAATGACAGGACGAGAGGCAATGGGTGCAAGTTGGAGCACAAGAGGTTTAGGGTCAACACAAGAAAGAACTTTTTCTCAGTGAGGGTTTCAGAGCTCTGGAACAGGCTGCCCAGGGGGGTTGTGGAGTCTCCATCTCTGGAGACACTTAAGACCCGCCTGGATCTGTTCCTGGGTGACTTGGTCTAGGTGATCCTGCTCAGACAGGGGGGTTGGACTAGATGATCTTCTAGGTCCCTTCCAGCCCCTAATATCTGTGGTCCCTTCCAGCCCCTAATATCTGTGATTCTGTGATTCTGTGAAACAGAGCTAATCAAGCCAAGCAAAACTTGCTTGGTAACAAGGAGAATGGGATCAGTACATGTTAAATCCAGGAAAGTCTGCTGCACCATGGTGCTGCTGAAAGAGTGACAAGTGAACCTGGGAGCACAGGCTGGGATATTTCAGACGTAGCCGAGAAAAGACACATATTGTTCCAGAGTAGCTCACAGCATAGGTAGCTGCAGTATTAAGACATATCTAACAAAGAAATGCATTTGGACAGAACTGAGAGCAAATAGAATCATAGAATCATTGAATACCTTGGGTTGGAAGGAACCTCTAAAAGTCTAGTCCAACCCTCTTGCAGTGAGCAGGGACATCCTCAACTAGATCAGGTTGCTCAGAGACTCAAGACTAACTCTGAATATCTCCAGAGATGGGACATCCACAACCTTCATGGGCAACTTATTCCAGTATTTCCCTACCCTCATAGTAAAGAACTTCCTAATGTCTAATGTAAATCTATCCTTCTCTAGTTTAAAACCATTGCCTCTCATCCTGTTACTACATGCCCTTGTAAATAGTCCCTTCCCAGCCCTCCTATAAACCCCCTTCAGGTACTGGAAGGCTGCTAAAAGGTCTTCCCAGAGCCTTCTCTTCTCCAG
The DNA here is from genome assembly GCA_013401355.1 of Ceyx cyanopectus. Lineage (NCBI taxonomy): Eukaryota > Metazoa > Chordata > Aves > Coraciiformes > Alcedinidae > Ceyx > Ceyx cyanopectus. The sequence goes on from VYZU01085937.1 coordinate 95,245, forward strand.
GCTGAACAGTCCCAGCTCCCTCAACCTGTCCTGGTAGAAGTGCTCAAGCTCTCTGATCATTTTTGTGGCCCTCCTCCAGTCCCACTCCATCAGCATCATGTTCTTGTGTTGAGGAATCCACAGCTGGACACAGTACTCCATGAAAGTTCTCACCAGAGCAGAGTGGCAGAATCACCTCTCTTGACCTGCTGGCCATGTTTAATTTGATGCAGCCCAGAGTGCAATTTCCCTTCTGGATTGCAAATGTGTCTTCTTGGCTCATGTCCAGCTTCTCATCCACCAGAACCCCCAAGTCCTTTTTTTGTGCGGCTGCTCCTAATCACCTCATCCCCTAGCCTGTATTGAAAATGAGGATTGTTCTGACCCAAGTACAGGACAGATAATAGCAAGATAAAAAGAACATTTCCACAAACGCTTAGCATAAAACATCATCAACCTGATACCACAAGTGAGAATGACAGGAGAGAGCAAAATTTCCATCACTCTGCAGAACAGAGTACCCTGCAGCTACCAGCATCTCTCGTGGGAGAAGGGAATCCCTGCAGAGGCACAAATAGCAGCATCTGGCTCTGGGTTGAATTCCCAAGGTCATTTTTAAGCAGAAGAATTTGGCTGCTTCTGAGACTTGAAATGCTGCACAAAGCACCAGGTTGGGCCAGCAGAAGTACATGAATGATGCTCATGCAGACCTCTGCTAGGGAGCAGCAGGAGGAAGGGAANAATACAGCTTCCAAAACAGTGGTAGTTAATGCTTCTGCACTAGCACAGGGTCAGCTACTTTGTACAGAGTCATTGGAAGAAATGCAGTCTCCTTTATTTTTCTCCTGAGCAGATACATTCAGAGCTAGATCTGATCTGTGCCAGTAAACCCTTCAAAGCACTGATTCCTGGGGCCCCTTCAGCGTTAGTAACTGCTCTGTTGCTGACTATCTGGTAAAGGGGTAACAGCATCNAGGCATGTTCCACAGCCATGTACACTCTCTCCTCATTGAAGCACAGTGGCACTTTAAGCCCACGCCTCCAATAGCACTGAAATGACTGCAAGGATCCTGTCCATACAGGCAACTACCCAAGTATACACTGGGCAGGGGGGTGGGGTGGCGGAAGCAGCTGAGGATTTGATCATTAACTCTGCAATTGCATTTAATTATTTCACTTCATAACTAAAGCTACTGGCTTTAAGGTCATCTGCCCTGCAGAAGATCTGCTGTACAAAGAGTGCCAAGTTTCAACTGCTTTTGATGAAAGGTCTCTGCAATTACAAGATTCCTGGAAAATATCTGATTTCAAGAAAGCAGCACTTTCTGGTTGGAAGCACAGTGCAGGGCAATTCCAGCCAGCACTTGGATCCCCTTGCTGTAGAGCAGGGATCCAGTGCACAGGAGGTGATTTTCACTAGAGAGTCTAGAGCAAAGCTAGCTGCAGAAGGAGGATCCCGACTGCAGTGCTTGCTTCAGGTACACAAGGGCAATTGTCATTAGCAAGAAAAGAATTATTTTAGAGAATCTTTATCTACTCCTTGAAGAGATAACTGGTATATGACTGAAGGTTTCATTTTCCCACCCCATCAGTCTGGCCTCAAAGTCATCTTAAATTTTCTCATTAGCTTTCCTGCAGGACTCTCCCACTACAGGATTTGGAACCTTCATAAAAATTAATGAATCAACTTTGCCAGCAGCTCTATGATATCAGAAAGCATTATCATCACTTTACATACTTTAAAGACACGAGCAATACTACAGACTTATTTTGGATGCCCAATGTGAGATGTGTGAGCCTTGTGGCTTTCTAGGGTGCCTGATGATTTTATGATCTGAGAGCATCTCCTGGAGAATTCTGTTAAAGACATAAATGTGAAACACTGGGAATACAGAAAAGGAAGATGTGCTTTATCTTCATCCTATCAACTTAAGGCAACTAACAGAAACTAAATTAGGTCTTTATTTGCTTTAAGTTTCATCTATATTCTCTGAAGAGGAGTAAAGAAAGCACCTTGATTCCCCATGGCTGTTCAATGCTTGCCCTAGGTCTCCTCTCTCCTTCTATTTTCCTCTTGGGTATGTCATGCTTTTCCTCTAATGTAGCAATGAGGGTATTTCCAACAGATTTTGTGGTTCAGCTTCCTCTTGCTCAGAACTACTTTGGAGTCAACAGTGCTTCCAAATGGACTGGCTGCAATGCAGCAGTCCCAATTATTGTTATGGTGCATCTTTGCTTTGGATATTGTAGGCACGAGCCTACAATAAAATGCCAGTCTGTGCTCCAACAGAATAATAATTATGAAGGACCTACTTATCCTCCTAATAAAAGAGTGATGAAGATTATCAGAATGACTGGTCTGTGATACTGGCCATTTATCACAAAGTTGTTAATTAAATTTTATTAAATCTTTGATGGTCTGGCTATTTGCAATGGTGGGCTGTCACTGTTTCTGGCCATGAGTGTGAGATGTGGTCCCTAGCAAGAAGGCAGGAGTACTTTTTTCCTGCATATGCATTTTTTTTAATGCCACTAGATGTGCATATGCAGAACTTTGGTTTGAAAAAGCACATGAGGGCAACAAGTGCCTGTGTGACTACAATCCTTACCCACGCTGCGGATACAAGAAACTCAGCATGCAAAATGAATGCATCTAACAGTGCCCTCTTCTTCCTTGGAAAGGCAGGTCCAAGGAGCCACTTGCAAAATACAGCCTTTGATCTTGAGGTGCTGCAGCTGCAATCTGCAGACTAAGGCTTTCAAAATGCAATAGAAGTATCATTTGAACAGGAGGGAGAGTGTAATATGTATTTTATACCTAAATAATTAACAAAAATGAATTGAAAGGGCTAAAATATTCATAGTTTTAAATATTTATAAATTAATTTTAAAAGTCACTATATGGTATTGAATTATCTTTAAAAGTCTGTCAATCTAGGACCTCTCAGATTCATTTCTGCTTGTTATTATAGTTATTAATGCTTCAAAATTGACAGGTGTTTGGCAAGAGGGATGAAATACAGCTTCCAAAACAGTGGTAGTTAATGCTTCTGCACTAGCACAGGGTCAGCTACTTTGTACAGAGTCATTGGAAGAAATGCAGTCTCCTTTATTTTTCTCCTGAGCAGATACATTCAGAGCTAGATCTGATCTGTGCCAGTAAACCCTTCAAAGCACTGATTCCTGGGGCCCCTTCAGCGTTAGTAACTGCTCTGTTGCTGACTATCTGGTAAAGGGGTAACAGCATCCCCCTGCCTTAGGTCCTCGCTGGACCACTTAACAGGTATGGTGTGCCTCTGTAAAAGACTGCTGGTGACAGGAAAGACCAGTTCAACAAAGAGTCCTTTGGCTGAACCTCTTCCTCCTTGTGCAGTGACAATAGTCTGCACGTTCTAGAAGGAATTTCACTTGTCTTTATTTGTCCTAAGATAAATTAAAAATATGAATACTATTGCTGGTGACATTCCACTCTGGTACCACATTACCACACAAGAGGAGGCTCATATCTGCTCTACTACCAATACCTGAGAACATTCACCATGACATATAGTGATTTTGCTGGATGTGCAATTAGATGCATAGTTCCCTCATGCATTACAGACATCAGAACATCTTGTGTTGTTCTTGTGCTCCCCCTTGCACAAGAGCACTAATATTTCTTCAATACCCCTGCATTATGTAGCTCCTCCACTTCCCTTTGATACTTATTTCTGATAAATACTCTGTATTCATGTAGCAGCAGGAGACCATTACCCTTTGACAAGAGTCTGTTTTCATTGACTTTATCTCTAAATTATTCTCATTTGATGTGACTCAGATGGGTTACATTTAAAGAGACTTACATGGTAGCACTTAGAAGAACAACAGAAGTTGTCAGACTACTTTTTTTTTTTATATCAGCTAAGGAAATAAAATCATTAGTCTGGGGCTTGTTTGTTTGTTTTTAAAAAAAATCTGTTTTAAGTGTGTAAATAGATGAAGCTTAAATCTTTCCAGAACAACAAGAATTAAAGTTCAGTTAATGACTTACAGAAGAAATAGTTCAATCTAGTTTTCTTAGAAGATTAATAGCTTAATTAGAGTATTGCTTTAATAATGGTTTAGGACTATACCTTAAATAGAGCTGAAAACCACAGTAATATGGATAAACACATACATAAACACATAGATGGACATAGCACTTCCATTTGGGGAACTTCTATCCATTTTGGGACAGAATAAGATATAACCAGTGAATAAGATAGTTTTAAAAATACTTCTCAAGCCAGGAGATTATTCCTCTGGTTAGCTGTCATGTTATTATTTTCTGTTCACTTTCTGTTCTGTGTTTGTGGAAGGTCTTGTGCTCTCGATGCAACGGCACCTAAGCAGTTCTGGTCCCTTACAGCCCATTCCAAGGGGAGATAAGCACTTAAAAGATGCAGATCACCCTCTGTTTGGAGATGTAGATTACCTAAACTTCTCTGCTTTCCACTCACACTTTCTGGCAATTTCCTGTCTTGACTTAATCTTTAAAAATGAACTCATTTAAATAATGATCCTTCTCTGACAGTCAATTGCTTTCTCCAAGTGAGCTGATGTAAATCGAGTAGGTGGCTTGTCACCATACCACAGAAACATCAGAGGGATGCAGCAAACTTCAGCAGGCTGCAATTAGTATTTTCAGAGCAATTTATGTGGTTCATTTGCTAGTACCTCTGCTGGTTGCTCCTACACAGTGAGGATTTCTCTTCATAATTACAGATGTTACTCAAAACAGTTTTAATACTTCTTCTTCCTTTAGAAACACTCTATGGGATTTATTACATGTATGGGCAACTGAATAAAACAAATAATTTAGAAGGCAGAATGTATCCTTTTCCAGTTCAGAAAGTGCCTATTTACAGAATACCATCCTATCAGACACATTAAACAAAATTATTGGTTGACTTATTTCTAAAAATAATGACAGCCTTGCAGCTTGTTAGTGAAATGTCTGGAGCAAGGTCTCACTATTTGAAGTCTGACCTTTGAATGGGAAACAACAGGTGGAGCAGTTATTTCTTGTCTTCGAATAAATTAAAGTAATCCTACAAATGCAGTTTGGATTCTCAAGGGCCTCAAAAGGCCTTTTTGTAAGTCTCTCTATTTTTTTTTTTACTGCAGCAAACACTAGAGGAATTCTTGCTTGTAGTTCTTTAACATTCATTTCAATAGAATGGACCCAGAAGTGGGACAGGTGCTTATTGGTAGTGCCTACCACAGACTGATACAGCAGACAGCCTAGGGAAGAGGTACAGACACCCTCTCTGTCCCAGTCAGCTCATCAGTGAACACACCGGGAGCTAACACCAGCTGGAACTCCAGGCATGAGGCCCCAGCAAGCATCCTTGCTTCTCTTTTCCTCAAAGGTATCTCTGGAAAGATTATTTCTTCCCAGATTATGAGTGAGACAGTTTTGGTGCAAAAAGCAATCAAAGTAGATAGTTCAGATGTTGGGAGGATAATCCTCATCTATCTGCTTTAAAATGGAAGTAAATAAAGATGCTTTATTTAAATCACAGAGACATGTGGCTTTATTTGGCTAAAAACCAAGATGCATTCACTCCTTGATCTGAGGGCAGAGGGAAATGGCAGCAGTAACCTCAGGGGATCATAAATACAATGAGGACTGATGGCCTTGAAAACTGCAGTGCCAGCATCTTCCACTGCAAAACAAATCTGTGCTTTAGACCCCTGCTCCACACATCCCCACCCCCACCCCAGCTTCCTCTACAGTTTCTAAATATTTCTGCAGGTGGCTACTTTTATGCTGGGGTTGGAGGACCACTGATCAATGTCTTATCTCTGAATGTTTCACAGTAGAGAAGCTGCTCATCAGGACCACTTACTAAGGAGTATATAATAAAATAGTCAACAACATGTATTAACAAGGGGAATATGTGACCCTGGGCTGTTCAGTTTTGCTCACATAAGCTAGTTTTAGGGTGAGACACCCAACTGCATGATCAGAAATAATAAAACCCTGCTGCTGTCACTGAAGAAAGAAAAAAATCAGACTGAAACGAGATGAAGATGTGTAAGAGTTCAGGTAAATACCCATGGGAAGAGAGCATCTGGGAGGCTGTGAGTGGGAACTGCATAGCTTTATAAAAAAAAACAAGCTTGTTCAAACAAAAGTTTAGCTAAAAAAAAAAAAAAGAGCTCAAGGAAGGTAAAAAATAATTATAAGGTTTCTCCTGCCTTTGTTTTGCAGGTAAGCCCACATGATAAACATGGTTGTTCCTTTCTTTGGTATCATTGATAGGAACAAGAACAATCATTTTTACCACCTAGTCTGACCTTGGATTTTTTTGATAACAGGGATATCCCTGGTTGGGATAAAATGTTAGAGAAGTAATTTCTCATTAGCATGTTAGAAGCATCTCAGAGGATGTGATGGCTGCCTCAGTCATGACTCTGCCCATCTCAGAGCTGGACTTGATGCTTCTGGAGGAGGTGAACACACACCTGCAACCCTGCTGTAAAAGTCACATCAATGGATGAAGCAACCTGCCCATGATCCTGGTGCTCTGTGTGAGCCAGTGCACACCATGGGCATGGTAGGGATTTGTGCTCAGTGGTATTGAAGGTTTCAAAGACACCAGCACCCAGCAAATATCTTCCATCTGCTACTGTCTCAAAGCACATCCAGGTCCTCCCACAGATTGAGGACACCCGAGGACGCAAAGATCTGGAATTTCCACCACATCAAACCTTGTTTGACATCTTCACCTGTACAAAATATTATACATAAAATCCTGCCTTTCTGGTAGCCTAATGCTGCACATGAGCATGATGCTTTCTCTAGATGGACAAAGAGATGACAATGGAATGTCCTTCTAAACCAGAATACTGAAAGTGAGAAACTCTGATACTTTCACCAGAAAATCCACAGAAGACAAGGCCCTCTCTCAAATTTTCCTCTCTTTTCTCTGGGCACAAGGAGGAAATAAAATAATTTCACCTTGGTGAGCACCTTTACAAGTACCTCTGGGTTTTAGAATTTAACAGAGAGGCAATTTGCTACAGTTTTGCAGGACATGAAGGCAAACCCAGTATATTCTTAACAGCTGAAGTTTTACTCGTGCTAAATAAATTAAGTCCCTATGAAAGTTCTGCATCCAATGTCCTTTCTGCCCTGAAGAAAAGCAGATACAATATTTATCTACTTATGTAAGATTGTCTCCTCTGGGCACTAGGCCCAAGTATAACAATCATCCCCGATTGAGAAGATGGCTTTGAACCAAGGCATCTCGATGAAGTAGTTCTCATAGCCTCATTTACAGCTGTACATCAGCCAAACAACCCAGCTACAAACAGAAACTACAACAGGAATTCCTTAACTACCCTGGTACTTTGAAATCAAGGCTTGGCAAAAGAATAAAATGCAAAGAGATATCCTTTGTGCTAATGTCTTTTGAGCTCTTTGATGAAAATTGAGGCTTGCAAGGTAATTTCAAGCCATGTAACACACAAGTGAATGAATAGCTATTGATAATGAAGACAAGTCAAATCAAACAAGCTAACTAATATTAGAAACAAAGGGATCCATGGATGTGCTTATTACTCCAGCCATCTAAGTTGCATATATAATTCATGCCAGAAATGGAGGAGGAATCAGTATTCTTGCTATTATTTTAACTCTAATATTATAGCAAAGTTCTTATTAGAATGAAAGAGATGCATATTTTCTGGGAGTTTTTGTCAACATAAGCAATGGAATTTATTTGAATAAGCAGCCCCTCATTTTCTTCAAGAATATTTTAGGATTTAAATGAAGCAAAAATATCTTTAAAAATAAAATATTTTAAAATTTTTCTTCAAAAATGGCTTTTTCCCCCACTTTTTTGGTTTTTTTGAGAGCAGACTGACACAAGTTTAGGTATTCTTTGTGCTGGTTGTAGCTCTTCAGCTGCACTACGTGGCAGATTCCTTGAGAACCTCATAGCACACAGCCTGCTGAGTCCCAACAAGTGTGCCTGAAATCTGGGACATGAGGCTGCTTTCTACTTCGGTGTACTTCACCTTTTAGCAAGAGCACATTGTTCCCTGCATCCAATGTGGGGTTTTATGGAAGGAAACCAGAGGCCACAGGCAGTATAACTCAGACCTGGCCAGGGACCTGATGGATTGACAGGAGGCCAGTACCCTATCCCTGCAGAACACTTTGACAGCTCATGTGTACCCTAAAAGGCTTCTGTAACTCACAATAGCACACACCTCCTCTAAGCATTTCCAGAGAGATGTCTTGAAAGTGAGGAAAAGGATCAATTTCAGTGAGGATAAATATGAAAGGCGAAGGGCAAGATCGGGGAGAAGAAACCTTGCACGGGTGCTGGATCTCAAAGTCCCAGCTCCTTGGGCAGATGTTGCTGCATTCAACTCATGTGTGGCCAGCTGCCCTTTGCTCACACTCAGCTCACTGCTCTCCTTGTGCAGGAGGAACAGATTAGCCCCCCCTTCCCCAGGAGCTGAAAGTGCAATCAGAGCTGCACCAGACCGTGTCCTTTTCCAGCCCCCTCTTCTGAAGCAGCCCTGCCCGGCCATAGCACGGTGGGCACGAGGGAGCAGGCAGCTGCCCACTGCCTCACTCCGCCAACATCTCTCTGGTTCAGTTAGCAGCACAGCAGCAGGGAGCGTTGGTGGTGTCACCCATGATGAGAATAGATGTTACTCATCAATTGCTGGTGCCTGAGCTGATACAAATCGCTCTGGGTTTCTGTGAAGTGCAGAGAGGAGAGTTTTTAAAATTGCCTTATACCTCAAGGACACCGGTCCACACTCAAAGGTCAGGAGCATTGAAAAGCAACACATTCCTGATGCAACCAGCCTGAAAAGATGCAGAAAGGATTAAGCCACGGTGCCTGGCACTGACAGGCAGGGGAGGGGCAGGGCTGGATAAATGTTTGCTGAGATGTGGCAAATGCAAAATTGATTTTCTTCTTCATTTAACACGTTTTTCACTCTCTTCCCTCTTCTCCTCCCCTTTATGATTAAATTTAAAAACAACAGTGACTTCAAGATGCAAACACACTTAAAGGTTTAGAGAAGAGGTGAGAGGAGAGGGGTTCAAGAGAGGAGAAAGCTACATATCCAGCACTGAAAGATAAACTTCTGAATTAGGAAAGTTACAGAGATGCAGAAATGGTATGAAAAGGGATTCCCTGGAGAAAGAGGAGGGGGTATCAACCACTTCATAGTATCTGTGTTCCTGACTCCTCTGAGAGAAGGATGACAGGAACATGCCTTACAAGTCAGGAAGGAACACTCTCATGGTTTAGTTTGCCTTTCTCAAGTTCACTCTGATTCAGATAGAACAAACAGAGATGAATTAGACAGCTTCCAGAAGAGGAAATATCCACCATGGATTTTAAACCGTCTTTAACAGACTTTTCAACTGTCTTTTCACCTGGCAAAAAGCTAGGAGCATTTTGAAGATCTGTAATATTACCTTCATTTATTGCACAGCAGGAATGTCCTTGGGAGGTGAAATGGGATGGCAGTATTTTGAATTGCAGCTCTGAAAGTGTTCAAACATCACCAAGCACTATCCTGTCTAATTCAAACACTCAGAGCTGGTCAGGCTTGTAAATAAGAATGAGAACAAACAGGGTGGAGTTTTTAGGTTAATTTCTTTTTTTTTTTAATTACTTAAACCATTAGTGATCAAAACATCTGGAGAAGAGGAGGTTGGAAAGCCACATTTAGCAGTAAGCCTGCAAAGGAGAAACATATTTTTCATTTTCATTCAACTATTGCACTACTGGGAACAATATATTTTTAAAGCTTTCCTTAAACTCATATTTCCACTCCCTTTGCCTCCTTTGCAGCAGTTTTGCAATCTCAGCTCTGCCAAGGGTTTTTATCTGGAGTAGTTCTGGACACCCTCACTCTCATTTAATGGGAACAGCAAAGCAGAGGTGATTATTAGAAAAGCCTCACTTCCTGCACATTTAGTACAGTGCTGCTTGGTTTTCAACTCCTGCATAACACACAAACCCCTGAAACTCTTAATTTCCTTTGTTCAGCTGTGGCTTCAAACCAGTGTTTTGGAAGGGCCCTACACCATATAAATCATACATAAAACTTAGAGAAAGTTTATAGAAAGCAGAGTGCTACTGGACACGTATGTGCTCCAGGTAGCCTCGGGTGTGTACACAGCACAATGTTAGGCACAGCAGTCCTGGGAAATCAGTTCCTTCCCATGGTCCTCCCTCCCTTTTTCTGTCACAAACATTTGAAATCATCTTCTACCTGGCACTGGGAAAGTGATGCAATCAGCTATTTGTGTATAGCATCATCCTATGTTTAACATCCCATAATGACTTGTGTGAGAACAGAGTACCAAGTTAAGGTCCACTTCCAAAACATTTCTTATTCTGTGTGACCTAAAAGTACAATAATGACAGTGAAAATCTGCATACATCAAGAACACACTCCATGCAGTGTGTTCTATTGAGCCTGCCAGGGATTAAGCAGCTAACCAAGCTCTACATTCAAATCCAGATAAGGTTGAAGAAGCTTCCTATAAGCAGTTGGATAATCTGAACTTGATCTGTCCATCTCACAGGCCTGTTAGTGGACAAAGTTGCACTGAGTTTTCAAAGTTCTATTCTAAAAAACACTGCACGTCATAAAGCTTCCTGAGAAAAAGCATTTTCCATGCTGCACAAAAATGCAGGTTGCAAAGTTCAAACTCTGCTCCATCCTCCAGCTTGGATTTATGAACAAAGATCAGCTCAGAGTTTACCCTTAGGCTTGGCTTTGCCTCAGGATCATCCTTTGGGGACTGCCTTGTCCATATGCTCCCTCCTCTTTTCCCTTCAGAGCAGGGAGTAAACAAAAAAAGATAGCAACCTGCTCCAGCAAAACCCAAATTGAGCCAGAGGGTGGGATGCTTCTGGCAAAGAGTGCAAAGCATCCTTCAATATCTCCCTGCCAAAAAAGAATGTTGGTACCCCTCACCTTGCTCTGTGCTGATTTATTTCTGCAGCAAGGGGAGTTTTCCATATGCTTATTAACTATCTCCAGGATGTCTTTGGCAAATTACATTGACGCCTTTCTCCTTGAATGCATCCCACTGAAATCTGTATTCATGTCACCTGCCCCCACCCCTCTCGGTGGCAGCTATTCTGCTCAGCTGTTCTTCCACTTCACATTCCTGTTAAACTAGCAGTATCTGCATAATATCTTTTTGAGAAAAAAAGCTTTTGAAATACAGCTTTTGTTTTAATGACAGAACAGCATATGCTGTCACTCCTCCAAGCATTTTCTAAGTGGTGATAATGTTCTCAACTTATTTAAGTACAGTATTTTTCCACCAAGGCTTTTTTGTGTAATGATGCTTCCACCTCATTATCTTTCAACAGTGCTGGCAAACAAGGCACATAGAATCCAGAATGATACAGGTTGCAACTCAAGCAGATGAGAACTAGTCGGGAATGGTAACACACCTAAAAAGCTGGACCCAAAAATAAGCCAGAAGTCTGATGTTGAGACTCTTTGGAACAGTTACAAAGACAACAACGGCAGCCTGCATTCATTGTCCTTTTATGCACAAGAAATGTCTTTGTTAAAGGATGGTGTTTGCAGCAAATCATTGAATCTGCACAACTGTCTTTTGTGCCATGTGGTGGCTGGACATGAAAGTGCCTTCACATAATGGGCAGGCTCCCTCGACAGCTTGCCATATGCTTCCTGCCCAGCCCACAGTCAGACTGAGACACTCTGAGCTGCAGCCCCATGCATGGCACTCTGCCCAGTGGCTGCCTGCCTCTGCTTGCAGTGCATGGAATTACTTCCAAAACTCAAGCCATAGAGGTGTCCATAGGTGAAGTTGAAGGCTGTGACATCTACCCAGCTGGTTGTCCATACAAAAAGACAGACCAGTATTAGGTCACCCCCATCAGCATGCTTGTCACATGCATGCATGCAGGTAGGGACTGGTGCCTGTGACCTAGCCCTGGAAAAAGACCCATGCAGCACAGAGAGTAAAAGTCACAGGGTCAGTCACAAGATGGAAAAGCTAAGAAGCTATCTCCACACTGCTTCCTGGGGCTCACTTGTGCACCTCTCCCATTTCTGCCTCTTCTGGCTGTGAGAGTACCTGTGATTACAGATGGGATCTGCTCCCATGTAAGTCCCACTCAGCATCGTCTCAAACGTTTAGACTTGTTTTGTTTAGATTTGCAAATATAATCTATAGATAGACAAATGCAAAGTGACTCATCGGCAAATACTTTTTTTTAAATTATTGAATTATTTGCTTACTTTGATACAGACAAAAAGCTGCTCATTAGCTTTGATTAGAAGTGACCACAGTTGATCTAAATAAAATTTGCCCTTTGAATTCAAAACATAAACAAAAATGACAGCAACCACAAACCCAGCAACAATGTTTCTCAGTCCTAGGCCTGATCAAAGGCACATGAGGCATGAGCAAGCTTTCCTGCAGAGGATGAGAAATTGCTTGGAGCACTCAGTGCTGTTTTCCCTTTCCATGTGGATAGCAAATGTTTGCTTTTCTACTGACTCCAGGAGTGAACAGGTAGAATGTGCGCAACAGCTGTAGAAAATCTCATTTTACAGACAAAAACATAAGGCATCAGAGAGAAGAATATTTCTGCACTCCCTTAAAATAAAGCCAGGGAATCCCTATAACCTACCATGCACATTTACATTCCCAGATTTATTTCTAAATTCAGGTGGATGGTCAGTACCAGTTCCAAGAAACTATAACTATCCCAGCCCTGTTCTGATATGCAGCTGACACCCCCCACTCAGACATAGAACTGGCTCTAGGGCTTTCATTTATTTCAGAAAATAGTTGAAGTTTAAAAGTGAAGACAGAGACTGGAGGAGTTCCAGAGACCTCAAAATGTCACCCTTGCTATTAAAACTAAAAGAGAGTATGTTGGGCATGGGCTGAGAAAAGGACAAAAGTTTGTTGTTTTTTTCTATGAAAAAATCAAACTGCTTTTGACTTCTCCAGCTGTTCCCTGCAATTTTGTTGACACTTCCCCTAATAAAATGTGAGGAAGACACTGGAGGTGCCTTGGAGAAAACCTGCCTGTTGAGGAGATGGATTTTCCTTCAGCTAATGACCTGGTAAGGAAACTTTCCCACCCAACAGTTCATTTGGGATGTGCTGCCCACATGAAAGATGATGACTCAGGAGTGAGGAAGGGAAGGTGTGGAGGTGGTGCTGGGATTGCCACCCCCAAAACTCTCCTATGCAGGCATCTGTAGGTTATTGAGAAACAACCACATCCATTCCTAAAGGGGCAATCGAAAAGGCAGCTCAGGAGATTAGAGGAACACCCAGCTTGGATTTGACAGCCAAAAGTAGTGGTTTGTGACAATAGAAACAATCCACGCTCTGAAAAGGATTTCATAGAACATAGAATGTTTAGGGCTGGAAGGGACATACAAAGGTCATCTAGTCCAGCCCCCCTGCAGTGAGCAGGGACACCCTCAACTAGACCAGGCTGCTCAGAGCCTTGTCCAACTTCACCTTTAATATCTCCAGAGATGGTGCCTCAACCACCTCCCTGGGGAGCCTATTCCACTGATCCACCATCTTCAAGGTAAAGTACTTCTTCCTGATATCCAGTCTAAATCTACTCTTCTCTAATTTAAACCCATTACCCCTTGTCCTTTCACTACAGGCCCTTGTAAAGAACCCCTCTCCAGCCTTTCTGTAGGCCCCCTTCAGGTACTGGAAGGTGGCTATAAGGTCTCCCTGGAGCCTTCTCTTCTCTAGGCTGAACAACCCCAGCTCCTTCTGCCTGTCCTCATAAGAGAGGTGTTTCAGCCCTCTGATCATCTTTGTTGCCCTCCTCTGGACCCACTCCATCAGGTCCATGTCTTTCCTATGTTGAGGGCTCCAGAACTGGATGCAACACTCCAGGTGAGGTCTCACCAGAGCAGAGTAGAGGGGCAGAATCACTTCTCTTGATCTGCTGGCCACACTTCTCTTGATGCAGCCCAAGATTTGGCTCAGACTGGTACTGGCAGAACTGCAGGACTCAGAGAAGGAGGAGACACGCAGTGCAGGGGAGCTGGTTAAAGGCAAGAAAAGGTGCTCTGAGTATGTGCTCAAATGGGGTTACTCAGAGCTAACTTTCCCCTTTTGCTCTACATATGCCCTTCTAGGGCTTGCCTCCCTCAGGGAGTTCCTAGGCAGATGCCAGAGGAAGGTGTAAACTTTGCAGTGAAGTCTGACCTGTTGTCCAGGCCATCCTGGCAAAGGTGCTTTTTTCTTTTTTCATTTTTATTCACAGTACACCTCCCCTAGATGGGAAGTCACCCCAGATGAGTAATACTCAGACAAGACTCAGAGGTAGAGTAGATGGGCTCCTTTCCTCTCCTACATGCTCCCCCTTTGGCCAACAGTGACACTGACTCCATGTGCACAGCAACAGCAGGTCCAGGAGATGCCATGAGTCTTCATTTCAGGGTTTTTCAGCACAGAATTTAAATAAGTAAACCATGTTAAAATGGAAGCTAAAGCTTCCTAATGGCAGCTGAAGTTTGGCTTTAATCATATGGCAATGCCTTGCAGGTCTCGCCCATCAAACCCACACTCAATTACCCCTTTTCAAGCAGCCCTGCTAGGAGAGAGCTTTCTGCATCTTTAGCTGAATCCCTGAACAGATCTGAATAACATAAACATAAAAAAGACTATTTATCCTATTCTTCCAGCAATACTCCTAGGCAAATCCCAGATCTGAAAAGCCTCTCAGGCTGCCAAACATTCCCCAGGCCAACCTCTGCATCAGTGACTGGTACCTCACACAAGGCTGACCCCTGCATATGTCCACAGTCCAGGCCACCACATGACACCCCGAGGAAGATAATGAATCCTTGATCTGCTTAATTTGCGTCTTATTGCAGACCTGTTTCAGGTCCATTGTCAATCTCTAAGCAGATCTCAAGCAATCTCTAAGCAAAAAGAGATGGGTGCCAGAACACCTACCAGTTTCCAAGATCAGTTTTAAAATCCTATATGAAGTTTAAAAATGCATTTAAAGCAGATCTGTAAGTAAAATATTCTTATTCCCTGGAATCTGTCTCAAACTAGGCTTGGTGACCGAGTCCTGGATATTATATGTAAATTATGACTTATCATCATGAACAACCAAATGCAGCAGCTTAAATTCAGGATTGCATAGCCTGTCTGGATGGTTGAAACCAGCTCCAGTACCTTCCTGGCAGCACAAGATAGCCCTTAGGGGCTATGACCATTTACTCCTGTTACATTTAAAGATATACCTGTCAGGAAGACTATGGACTTCACCTATCTGTGCACATACACTAATTCCTTCTTAACCAACAAACTGAACTGATTGTATGGGAGATGCTTTAATGGTTGCAACCATAAATCAGAGAAAATGTAATGCTTCTTTTTTCAGATATTGGGAAAATATCCTCATTTTCCCAACAGAGATCTATGGCTCTGGGACTGTATTTCCTGGTTTCCTTGTCCTTAACCACGTGTTGAAGTTGAGAGCAAACTACATGGTGGGTGAGCTCATGTGCTCACTGTTGTCAAGTGTAAGAGCCTGACAGGCCCCTGAGCTCTGTGCTACTAAGTGGCGCAAACTTGTGTTGTGCCTGGGTTGATTCTGTGACAGAGGGTGAATTGTGCGAGGAATTTACACTGAGAACAAGTCGCCTTTGCCTGCTCAGCCCCTGGGAAACTGTCACCCAAATGGGTGGCTCTCTTGTACCAAGCAAGCAGCAGACAAGGGCCTCTCGTTAAAGAGTTCCCATTCCCTCCTTCAAGTGGTCCTTGCAGGTTCAGAACAAAAGCAGCTGAACAAGCAGCAGCACATCCCTGCCCGAAAGGCAAAAAGATAAATGCCTCTCAACTTGATTTAATCTCGCTTTCTTAGTAGGCAATAGCAGCAATTCCATGTGAAATAGCAATGTGACATTGGGAAGCGTATCAAGGGAGCCCCTTTTGTTTTTAAAGTGAAAAAACAAATGCCAGACCTTAACGGCAGCTTATCCTTCAGCACAGACAAGCAATCGAGGCAGAGCCCCGAGTGCCTCAGAGAAGCTCACAGCCAGTCTCACAACATGAGCAGATCAGACTCCCCTGCCTTGCTGGGATTCCTCTGCAGGGACTGGGTATCATTTCCAGGATTCTGCAGGGGAGAGACAGCTTGCCCTCCCTCACCCCATCTTACAATGGGACATTGAGGCACAAAAAGACCAACATCTTTTGTTATCTCTACAAATCTGAAGGAATAGCTGGGTTCTGAACCAGGATTCATTTTTCACACCTGTCTTGTAGCCCTGCCAACATTCTCCTGAAAAACATCACCTCAGACCCTTCCCATCCATGGGGAGTCAGGAACTGAACTTTGCACTCCAAGCAGCATATCCTGGCGACTTGGGTGGGATAAAAATTCTTCAAGGTTAGAGTTAGCCCCTTTCCTAAATCACACCACTCTCCTTTTCCTATGGAAGGCATTAGAGCTGTTCTAGAGCCCTTTCTTTTTCTCCCTCTTCCAACTTCTGAAAAAACAGGACATTTATTCAGACAATTGGAGGAACAGCAAGTCCCCCTCTAGGTTATATGACAATTTGCCAGGGTCCTGAGGCCCCTAGGAAATGGTGCAGGGATGATGGATGAAGGTGTGAAGCAGAATTGTCACTCCACAGCTGAGGCATTAATCAACTGTCAGGATGTCTGAAGAGTGTTAGTAGGCAAGCTGGGAAAACGGGGCACCACGCTGCAAGCGAGGCCTCTACTTCTGGCACCTCCTGCACAAGGAAAACACTTTGGGAGAGACTTCAGCTATGCACAAGAAGCAAACGGTCTTGGCAGTTCCCTAGACATTTATTCCTAGAGAAAACATTCATTCTTGCATTTTAGAGAATTTTTTTTCCCCAGCCCTGCTGTGTTTCCTAGAGTCCATTACCAGCTGAAGCAAGTGACTCCAGCAGCCAGTGGGAAAGCTCATGAGCAAGCCCACCAGTCACCCGACGTCTCTTTTTAAATGTCGTTCTTTCTACTTTGCTTTAATTTGCTTTTTTGGAGTAATTTAATAACTTTTAATTTTGTTTTTCTGTTTTGTTTGGATTTTTTTATATTGTTTGGCAGGTTTTTTGTGTGTTTTTTGTTGGTGTTTTTTTTTTGTTTGGTTTGTTGTTTATTTAGGTGCTTTAAAAAAATTAAATGTTATGGCATAAGCATCTTCTTTTTCTTTAAAAATAGCAATTTAATGTTTTGTCACTTGAAAAAAAACAACTCCTTTTATTTTGTAGTGAAGTTATTGGCAAGAGCTAATTTCAAACTGTTTTGATCCTTTGAAAACTCAACTGTTAGTTACATCTAAAAAATATCAACACATATAGAACAAAACTTGTAGAAGGCAAGCTCAAGATAACTTTTGTGGCCAAGCAGATGGCATCTGAGATTGCTATTAAGATTCTTTTTTCTATTTCTGCCACACTTGCAACTCCCTACCATTTATTTATATCTTTTCCCCAAGCTCACACATCTGTAGCTGTCCTCAGAGAAGTGGATGTAACATTCCCACTAACCTATAGGCTTATATCTGTGGTACACTAAAATATCAAAGCCTGTAATGGATATAATATTTGAAAGAAAAAAAAATATTAAGGCAGAATGATGTCCAGAATTCCCTTTTGAAGAACAGGAGGGAGAAAACCTCAGTACATTCCAGCTTTTGTTTGGAGAATTTAACCCAGAGAGTTATCTCAGTGGATATTCGCTGCTGCAGGCTCAACCCTATTCCCTTGATGTTCACGGGAATTCAGTGTGTGATTTCAGCAGGACCTGATATCTCCTGCCTATTTTTTATAATATTAAACAGACCTCTTTGCAGATACTTTATTAACAAGTAATTGCCAGATGAAAAGCCCAGAGTCATAATGCTGAAGTTCTGGGTTTCATAGCATCTGATAATCTTTGAGCTAGGAGAACAAGGCTGACATTCCCTCACCCAGAGGTATTAAACTGTCCTGCTGGGCCTCGAAAGACATTTGAAGCATCATATCATCACAGCTGACAGGTTTAAGTCATAAACATCTGCTGAGCACAGTCCAGAAGGAACAGTTCAAAAAAAAAAAAAAAAAAAAGAGATCAGCACCAGCAACTCCTGCTCTCTGGCCTAGAGTGGGTCTTTTTTTTGGCACAGAAATGCTCTGGTCTCAGGCACATTCTAAAGGCTACATTTTCTCTTTCTCCTGGCTGTGTTTCAGAAGATATCTGCAACCCAGCAAACATGTTTCAATAGACTGATGGGAGCAAGGAAGGGCAGCCCCAAGTATGCAGTGTGCCCCTCATTTGTACCATGTTGGTCAGACAAGCCCAAACTCCTGGGTAATCCAGAGAACTTTGAAAGGCCTTTAGTGGCAGCTTGTGCAGTGTTGGTGTCCAGACAAACTTAAAGCCCAGCCTATGTGAAAAGCCTTGAGGAAGGCACAGAGGGTAGAAATTCTCCCCTAGAAGTTCACATTGGGCTCATAAAAGTATTGCAAGGCAAAAGTTGCAGCTTGTCATTGCTGCTCTGGTGAGACAGAACTGCTGTCAGAGGGATGCAGAGCCTCTGAGGATGCCTGAGGTTCTGCTACCATCCTCCTCCTTCAAGTGAGTCTTTCCAGACCAATCCTTTTCCAGGTCTACATTAATGTGGGTCATTACAAACAGAGAAAAATTACACATCTTGCATACCACAGTGGGAGGCAGCTTCTAAGTCTATGCTGAAATTAACCCAACAAGAAACTTAACTGTTTGCCTGCCTTTACCACCTTGTTACTCCCTACCAAACAAAACACTTATGGTTTTCAATTTTCCTTCATCATGTGACCATGAAGGAGGTAGATCAGGGTATACATTATGCAGGTATAGCCCTGACAGTCCTGATTCTGTTCTCCACAGCCCTGATGGAGGAAGTTTTCCATGCTGCTGAAGCTTATAAGCTTCAAAGTATTAGGCTTATTTAGTAACTAGATGAGAGATGGAAAGCCCATGTGCCAGATAGATGGATTGTATAGCCTTGAGCCACTCTGGAATAGGTAGAAGGGAAAGGAGGAATAGTGGGTATTATAAAGCTACCAGCAATGTTTTCTGTGAGATACATAAAATCAAATCTAAAAATGTGGAGCTGAGAAAGTGTGAGATACAAAATACCAGCATATGGTGGGAGAGCTCCAAGATTTCCATAGAGAAAAAGCAAAATTTGATAAGTATGACCAGTTCCTTCTACCTCCACCGTCAGCAATTACTTGCATACAATTCAGCATAAAGATCTGTTCCTTCTGTCTTCTTTGCTCCCAGTCTTGCTATGAAACACAAATCTTAAGCTCCAGGGTGAGGAGCAGCCGCAACAGAACTTTCCCTTGCTAAGGCATCTTTCCACACCACACAGAGACAAAGGAAGTGTCTGTCTGAAGGAATTATCACAGCAAGCAAAAGACTAATGGGGCCATTCATTATCTTTAATTATATTCATCATCTTCTGGTGATTAGAACACAGTCATAAATTAAGATACATTTAAATCTGGTACATTTGAATGAACTGGATATCCTTTGAATATCTTATGGGAAGTGAATTTGTTAGGAGTAATGATGCTGTCACCTTGACAGGGCAGAAAGGATGCTTCAATGTGTCAGGAAGCTCAAAGGGCCTTGCAGTACAGTAACAGTGGAACTAGGAGAGGAAGGGATCAGCCTTTGCTTTGGTTTCTCATAGCTGAAGCTCCCAAGGGCTCAAGTCCCAGTATTCAGCAATTGGTCAAGTGCTGAAACAAAGAGCACACTGCTTTGTACTTCTAGAATACTGTAGTTTGTATTGTTTCCAACCCAAGGGGTGCAGGATGGGATTCTGTCCATGGAAGTAGTTCCCCTTGTGTCCATGGACTAATGAATTAATACATAGATGTATACTTGCATAAGAACTGCAGACTTGGAGACATTAATACACTGAACTCATGTACTCTAAGAATGGGAATCCGCATTAAGGCCTAGCCCTACTAAATCCCTCACATCTTAATGTTTGCACTATAAATTAATTCAGTGGGAAGGATTAAGAGTTTGTGGCTTCAGCTGGATCTTCTCAGGGGATGAGTGGGTACATTCTTCCCCAGCTTTTACTCCGCTTTTACATACCTCTAGGTCTTCAGAGAAAACTTAAGCAGGTTACTTTCTGGAAAGAAAGCCACAAGCACAATTGTTGTGCTTCTCTCAGTCTTACACACCTCCAGTCATTAACTATCAGACCTAAGATAACACGAGCAGAAAGCTGTGGTGCCTCCTGCAACCTCACCCAGGGTGTCAGATCACCCATGTTGATTCTAGCACAGTTCTTGTTCTGATCACTTTTGTACATGGCTTGGAGACAAACTAATACACCTACACCATGGGATGCTCCATTTCACACTCTGGCATCTTAGTGAAAACATGCAGGGATTGCAAAGGATGACCACATTTGCCACTGGAGAGAGCAAGTCTACAACATTATCAGCTGTGCATTGCATCTAGAAGTTGTTCAACTATAAATATTGCCAGGTTTTAATATGGATTAAGCCATATGTGAATAAGGTACGTCAGCTTTAAAAAGCACTTTGATATCAGCTGATCATCGGTGATATCAGAGTGTCTGGTTTTAACTCATGCATCATGTGTTTGCTGTGGACAAAGAGCAATATGGTCAGCAAGTCCTCGTGGCTTGGTCAGTCTTCTTTCATGGGAAAGGGACCTGCTTCTGTCACCCAGGCTGTCCCAACCCAGAACAAGTGGCCATGTGGGTAACCAAAATCTCTACTATTATTTGTTCCTTGATACAATTTTCTGGTGATCAACCCCTGGATCACCACAGTGCTTTACACCATAACAAGATTGTACATCAATATATTATACTCTGTAGGTCAACAGCCAAACAAACCATTGCTGTTAAGTGATCCACCTCTGCCAACACTAACACCTCATCATTGGCAGCAAAGAAACACCCTCTTTCCAGATTTGGATTTAGCTACATGCCAGAATTTCCCATGATCAAATTATTCTGAGCTGC
>VYZU01085938.1:0-104638 GCA_013401355.1 Ceyx cyanopectus
ATCACAGGGCAGCACTGACAAGAAACTGGCCCCTCCTGCCTGACACCCATCTGATGCTGAAAAATGGTTCTTAACTCTTCTGGACCCAAAGTGAGCACAATCCTAGTCAACTTTAGTGAACATACACAAAATGCTATCTTTCAGAATCCAATTTTTTTTTCTCATTTTAAAACTTATTAGCATCTAGCACCAAGTTTTGCTTCTTTCAATGACTGACAATTCCTCAACAGCCTTGTAGCCATAACCAATCCACACTTAAAAAAAAAATAAAATAAATATTCAGTACATATACCAAGTCCTGTGCCAGCTGCTGGACGAAATGAAGTGTCTTGAGCAGAACAGTGGTGCCACAGACTGTATCATCGTCGGATCTCCGGCACTGCAGGCAGCTCAGGCTCCTGTTGGGCTCATCTCGCACCAGCCGCAGGTAGCCAAGAATGCTCAGGCCCTGAACCCCCAGCCGCTCTGCGGTGTCTTGTCTCGTGCACAAGAACTTGATCATCAAGTACTGGAGGGAGATAAAAACCACGTGAGATTTGTGAACAGCTTTGGTTTTTAAGAGACACGAGTGTGTATATCTCTACTGGAGAGAGTCCAGCACAGGGCACCAAGGTGCTGGAGGGAGTGGAGCATCCCTGCTGAGGAGAGGCTGAGGGAGCTGGGACTCTTTAGCCTGGAGGAGACTGAGGGGGGAGCTCATCAGTGTTTGTCAATATGTTAAGGGCAATGTAGGGAGGATGGAGCCAGACTCTGCTGAGTGTCATCCAGTGACACGACAAGAGGCAATGGGAGTCAGTTGGAGCACAAGAGGTTTAGGGTAAAAACAAAGAAAAACTTTTTTCCCAGTGAGGGTGACAGAGCCTGGAAGAGGCTGCCCAGGGATGTTGTGGAGTCTCCTTCTCTGAAGACATTCAAACCCCACCTGGATCAGTTCCTGTGTGACTTGGTCTAGGTGATCCTGCTCTGGCAGGGGGGTTGGACTAGATCTTTCTAGGTCCCTTCCAACCCCTAACATTCTATGATTCTATGTGGGGGAGGCTGCAGGTGTGGCTGAAGAGGCAAAGCCTCAGTCCCTGTCAGTCACCTCCAGGAGTTTTAAATACTGAGCCTGGGATTCAGGCTAAGCCTGAACTCTCCTCACAGCCAAAAAAGTCACAGTGATGGTTCTGTGACCTCTACAAACTTAGTTCTTCATCAGTTCCATCCTTTCTCCACACTTAGTCCCTTGTTTCTTCATTGATAACACTTTTGTTTGTTAAATAATTATTAGCTGCATTTAAAAGCAAGTAGAGGCTCAATATATTCTATTTAAACCATACTTATATGCAATCTGTCCACAGAGAGGGGTACAGGATGCAAAGCTGAAGGGAACAGCAAGTTCTGCCATCCAAATGTACTTAGTAACTCTGCACAGTCATAGGTCTCAGGGACTAAGGGTCACACAGACAACAGCAGAATGTCTGAGCAAATAGTGATGGGTTTAGAATAAAAAATAAATCCCAGTTGACTTTTAACTGTGCCACCACTCCTGCTAATTTCCACCACACAAAAAAGGACAGGGGAGCTACACAACAGTGGATTCTGGAACCAAGATAAATGCAGCGTCTGAAAAGCAAAGTTTCCTACTTAAGCACTACAAATCAAAATCCATAGTCTAACAATTGTGAAACAGAAAAAGGAAAATCAACCTAACTGAAGGAACAGCTCAGTAATGGTTTGTCCCTCCAAGCAAGGACTGAAGGACCTGACACTGAAAGAATAAAAGCTGTAACTACACAGTAGGTAAACGTAGATATTAAAATAAAGCAACATTCATGCCATCCTCTTTAGAAATACTTCCTCATGATAAAACCAGTAGTCTGTGCATCACCACCTAATGCAGCATTGAATTTGATCCTGAAGCACCACTTAGCTATAGCTGTAGATGTGTATGTGCAGGGGAAAAGAATAAAACCCAGAGGGCAAAAGCCAAATCACCCCATTAACTAGAAGCCCACTGCTTTTTAGCTCTACCCCAAAGAGTTCTCCTTGCACACAAAGAGAGTTATGCTTATTTCAACAGGCACTACAACCAAGCAGAATTGAGCCTCTGCTCACTGTCACTGGGTCAATGGATTTCTGGGGTTCCTTACTTGGGAAGTTCTGCATTGCTGCATTTTGACATCAACTTCATCCCATTCCTCTTCCACTTCAAACCAGCCAATAGGATCATCATCTCCCAAATCATCACTCGAACAACTGCTTCTGTAGATGAAGGAATGTTAAACTTTGTAAAAAGAAAAATTTAAAGAAACTGCACAGCTGTGGACAGGCTACTAAAATACATTTAACTTGCTACAGCTACAACAGCAACTTTCATACACCCAAACTCCAGCATATGAAAGGTAAGAAAATTAAGGAAATCTCTTAGTCATGGCCTCTAACCTCCTGTCACTCCTAAGCAACAGTTCTGAGAAAGCAATTTAATAAAGGCTAATTAACATATGATCCTTCTTGAAGTTGTTTCTGCCACCAATGAACTGCACCTCAAGTTTATGATAACCCTTTGGAAACATGTCTAACTCAAGAGGCTGAAGGCAACAGCTATGTACAAATTTCCTCAAACAGATGGAATGGAGGCCCATTAAAATCAGATAAGTCACAATTAAAGAATTAATATTAATGTCACTTGGAACAATTCTCCAAAGCCCAAGCAGTATTACAAAACAGCTCCAATATAACATTAACTGCCACGTATTTGGTACAAAAAGTCCATTTATACCTGGATTTTACAAACTGTTTGAATTCCCTCAGCTTCCACTTGTCATAGCTTTCAAACCTCCTGAAGTGCTCCTCTGCATGGAACTTCTCAGAAGGGCTGCTGTAAGCAAAGACCAGCCCACACTGGGCCCCAATGGCTCCTCTTCGGACCTGAGGAACAGATCCAGAGAAACATCAGTACTGGCAGTAAGAAGTGGTGTTGATTTCACTGAAAACCACATAAACAACCACACAGAAACAAACAAAAAACCCACAAACAACAAAAACAAATCAACACTCCCCTCAAATCCCATGAAGCAAAAAACTCAAACCAACCAAGAACAAAAAATAAGCCAAAAACAATCAAAGAAAAATGAAACACACACAAAAACACACACAAATACACACACATGCCAAAACCCAACAAAAAAAATCTGACAATACCCATCTCTGTAATTACACTTTATACCCAAGGGAAAATGAAACACATTTAAAGAAATGGTTTTGAAATCTTTTTGTTAACTGGATGAGTCAGGATCGTGTCCATGATTAATTAACCTACTGCTTGGGGTCAAATAAAATTGAGTTGCAGAAACCTTACTCAAGTTTTATCCTGGTCACAAGATTTTTGCTTTCAAAGCAGATCAAACAGTGCCAAGTGTTCCAATTGCACTGATGGCTCTAAAATTTGACAGATCCTGTGATTAATCTGAACTCACATGCTGTGCGTCTTGACACCTGCTATTCACAGGTGAATATAAGGAAAAAATACTTTAAGGTATATATTCTGCAAATAAATCCATACACTTTAGCAAGAAAACACACATCTCAGGCTTGAATATATCACCAAATACAGACAAAAGCAGTAGAAACTAATTATTTCTACTGCATGGTTGAGGTACCCTGAAACTATTTAAGGCCTCCATTTCCTTAACTTCCTTGGGACTTACATAGAAGTAAAACCCCAAAATAACACCATTGCATCACTAATTTAATTTAAATTTCAGCTTACAAAAAAAAAATCTAATTCAACTCTGTCATTATGGAAGAAAAAAACAAAAAACAAACAACAGAAAGACAAAGCTTTTTACTTGAAAAAGCAAGAAGAACTACATACCTTTATTCTAATTTGAGTCACTTGAAAAGAAGATTCAGTTCCAGTAGACAGAATGATACTTGCTCTGGTCTTCCCAGTTTCAGTAAGAAAACCTAAAGCAGCAGCAGAATTGGGGTGAGTTTGGAAGGGCTGCTAGTGCAAGCTGTCTGAAGGAGAATACTAGGATTGTGGGATTGTGGACTAACTGGGGGGAAACAAAAACCACTCTGCTTTTCTAGGGAAATACACATTAGGAAATATTTCTAAATGAAAGAGTAAAAGACAAGTCGAAAGACTGGATCCTGTTATTGGGCACTCCCACTGAGCACACATTGGAGCCTGTGTCTCTCCAGGGAATGCTGAATCTACAGCCACTTCAGGAGTGTTGCCACACTGAAGATCACTAGTTAACTCCAAGCTATTACTCTGTTCACTGGTGTAACTCCATGTTCCTCAGGCTGAGATCCATAGAACATCAGAAAACAATCCACAAAATAACTAACTGAACCCAAACAATAAACTGGAGCAGAAGGGGTTAAAATAAGCATGTAGCATGTGCCCAGGTTTCTATCCCAAGAGCTTTCATTTACCAGCAGCACTGCACAGGGACACAGACAATTTTGGGGAAAAAAAAGTCTGGGTGGCATTTCACTTAAAAACTGATCCCACAAATCAGTTTCTTTAGGTTGTATCCAGTACAAATAGCCATTACATTAACAAAGACAGGCTTAAAAAGATAATTAATAGTTACATGCAGCCAGGGAAAATTTCAATGATTCCTATGCTCTCCCTCCATCAATATTTGGGAAATGAGCAGTGAATGATTCATGACTTCAACCCACAACACACCAACCCACTCGATGATCATTTTCTTTGCGACAGCTCATTCCTCCCTTCCAAACAGAATATCAATAATTGTCCCCAGAATCCAATCTTTTGTTTGTTTTGACAATAAACTGGCTCCTGAAAAATCCATCCTGTTGTAAAACAGAACTTACATGGTGGTTTTGTTTTGTTTGCTTGGTTTTAATTATAGATCTTCTACATTGTAAAACTGTCCAGTAGAACCCACTACATACACCACAGCACAACAGCCCTGTTAACAGCCTTTGTGCCTGGTTGAATATTCTGGATTTTAAGTCCAGGTTCTTACCATCCCCAGTCCATGGCTCAACAAGGAGGTTTTCAGGCCCTGATTTATCTTCTTTTCCCTTTACATCACATGCCTGTAAAGTCAGTCGCAATGGTTTTCCTAAAAAAGAAAATCGGCAGGTTTANTGCTGTAAGCAAAGACCAGCCCACACTGGGCCCCAATGGCTCCTCTTCGGACCTGAGGAACAGATCCAGAGAAACATCAGTACTGGCAGTAAGAAGTGGTGTTGATTTCACTGAAAACCACATAAACAACCACACAGAAACAAACAAAAAACCCACAAACAACAAAAACAAATCAACACTCCCCTCAAATCCCATGAAGCAAAAAACTCAAACCAACCAAGAACAAAAAATAAGCCAAAAACAATCAAAGAAAAATGAAACACACACAAAAACACACACAAATACACACACATGCCAAAACCCAACAAAAAAAATCTGACAATACCCATCTCTGTAATTACACTTTATACCCAAGGGAAAATGAAACACATTTAAAGAAATGGTTTTGAAATCTTTTTGTTAACTGGATGAGTCAGGATCGTGTCCATGATTAATTAACCTACTGCTTGGGGTCAAATAAAATTGAGTTGCAGAAACCTTACTCAAGTTTTATCCTGGTCACAAGATTTTTGCTTTCAAAGCAGATCAAACAGTGCCAAGTGTTCCAATTGCACTGATGGCTCTAAAATTTGACAGATCCTGTGATTAATCTGAACTCACATGCTGTGCGTCTTGACACCTGCTATTCACAGGTGAATATAAGGAAAAAATACTTTAAGGTATATATTCTGCAAATAAATCCATACACTTTAGCAAGAAAACACACATCTCAGGCTTGAATATATCACCAAATACAGACAAAAGCAGTAGAAACTAATTATTTCTACTGCATGGTTGAGGTACCCTGAAACTATTTAAGGCCTCCATTTCCTTAACTTCCTTGGGACTTACATAGAAGTAAAACCCCAAAATAACACCATTGCATCACTAATTTAATTTAAATTTCAGTTTACAAAAAAAAATATCTAATTCAACTCTGTCATTATGGAAGAAAAAAACAAAAAACAAACAACAGAAAGACAAAGCTTTTTACTTGAAAAAGCAAGAAGAACTACATACCTTTATTCTAATTTGAGTCACTTGAAAAGAAGATTCAGTTCCAGTAGACAGAATGATACTTGCTCTGGTCTTCCCAGTTTCAGTAAGAAAACCTAAAGCAGCAGCAGAATTGGGGTGAGTTTGGAAGGGCTGCTAGTGCAAGCTGTCTGAAGGAGAATACTAGGATTGTGGGATTGTGGACTAACTGGGGGGAAACAAAAACCACTCTGCTTTTCTAGGGAAATACACATTAGGAAATATTTCTAAATGAAAGAGTAAAAGACAAGTCGAAAGACTGGATCCTGTTATTGGGCACTCCCACTGAGCACACATTGGAGCCTGTGTCTCTCCAGGGAATGCTGAATCTACAGCCACTTCAGGAGTGTTGCCACACTGAAGATCACTAGTTAACTCCAAGCTATTACTCTGTTCACTGGTGTAACTCCATGTTCCTCAGGCTGAGATCCATAGAACATCAGAAAACAATCCACAAAATAACTAACTGAACCCAAACAATAAACTGGAGCAGAAGGGGTTAAAATAAGCATGTAGCATGTGCCCAGGTTTCTATCCCAAGAGCTTTCATTTACCAGCAGCACTGCACAGGGACACAGACAATTTTGGGGAAAAAAAAGTCTGGGTGGCATTTCACTTAAAAACTGATCCCACAAATCAGTTTCTTTAGGTTGTATCCAGTACAAATAGCCATTACATTAACAAAGACAGGCTTAAAAAGATAATTAATAGTTACATGCAGCCAGGGAAAATTTCAATGATTCCTATGCTCTCCCTCCATCAATATTTGGGAAATGAGCAGTGAATGATTCATGACTTCAACCCACAACACACCAACCCACTCGATGATCATTTTCTTTGCGACAGCTCATTCCTCCCTTCCAAACAGAATATCAATAATTGTCCCCAGAATCCAATCTTTTGTTTGTTTTGACAATAAACTGGCTCCTGAAAAATCCATCCTGTTGTAAAACAGAACTTACATGGTGGTTTTGTTTTGTTTGCTTGGTTTTAATTATAGATCTTCTACATTGTAAAACTGTCCAGTAGAACCCACTACATACACCACAGCACAACAGCCCTGTTAACAGCCTTTGTGCCTGGTTGAATATTCTGGATTTTAAGTCCAGGTTCTTACCATCCCCAGTCCATGGCTCAACAAGGAGGTTTTCAGGCCCTGATTTATCTTCTTTTCCCTTTACATCACATGCCTGTAAAGTCAGTCGCAATGGTTTTCCTAAAAAAGAAAATCGGCAGGTTTATCAAACGAATAAAACAGAAAGTCTGTTTTCCAGTTTTAAGCTCTTCATACAGAAAACAAATGAAAGGAATTACAGCACTGAGATTTTTAGCACTGTCAGAAAAAAAAAGGGAAAGGAATGACAGTAGAAGAGATAGAGCAATCTAAAATAGCTCGAGTTATAGGTACAGAGAGACACACAATGAAAAGCACAACACACTAATGTTCCTTCAACTGTGTGCACACTTTGGAATTCACAACACACAAAATACCATCCTTGTCTTGCAAAAAGCCACCAGCTACTCTGAGAAGAGCAAAGCCATTGTCAAAACTTTGAAACTAAACACCAATGCTGTAATTATCAAAGAATTAATGTATTCTTTGGTGGAAGCCAAGAAGCCCTAGCAAGAAAATACTAATGGGCAAACCTAGGGAAAAATTCTTCTGGAGAGACTAATGATAATTTCAGAATTTGACAACTGAGAAAATATTTACCAGGCAACCACAATGGACACAGCAAAATCACCTCATGTCAGACCATGCACAGCTCTGTACTTATGACATACTCAGATTAATCGATGAAAGTGACAATAAAATAACTGCAAAGTGATGCTAATGACATTACATTTAAAATACATCTTAAATGTGCACACATCTCCAAGAGGGACCAGTTACTGAGGCTAAATGTACAAAATGTGTCAATAAAAGAAGAAAAACACTCAATGTCATTTGTCTTACAATACAAATGCTGTCATCATCTTGGTATAGGGGCCACATCTACAAAGCTCATGGTTTCTCCCTCAAGATGCCACCTGTTTCAATTCTTCCATCACAGAAAGCTGCTCATCACCAGCTTTCAGGACAGTTCAACTTCACAGGTTATTGTCAGTTCCAACCTCCTGCCAAAGGCAGGGATACCTCCCACAAGGTCAGGTTGTTCAGAGCCCCATTCAGCCTGGCCTTCCAAACTTCCAAGGATGGGGCTTCCCCCACATCTCTAGGCACCCTATGCCAGTGTCTCAGCACCCTCATGGGGAAGAAATTCTTCCTCATGTCTGATGGATCCACCCAGCTCTAGCTTTGATCCATTCCCTCCAGTCCTACCCCTACCTGACATACATCTTCTTTTCTTGGTAGCAGTTGTTAATTTAGAATTGTTGTTAATTTACTCTTGTATCATTTTATACCCCAGCAGAGCAACAAGCACGACAACCCAAAGCTGCACCCTGTCTTTCATATGCACAGTAAAGGATTCAACAATTATTCATTTACCATATTTATAGAGCAGGTTCTGTCTCACTGTTGCCATGGAGGAGATAAGAGATGAAGCCTTGTAAGGGGTGTCCAGATGATCAGTGATTGTACAAAGGGAGCTCAGCACTTTAGCGACACTCCCTCTGGCTAAGGCAAAGGCCAAGAGTGTGAGTTCAACCTCTGGAGTAGTACAACAACTGAGGAGGGAAAAAACAAACAGAACACCACAATAGCATAAAAGAAAAACTCAGAACATTTCATTTTTAAATATAGACAAATAATGCTCACATTAAAAAAAAAAAGAAATCTAAGGTGCCTGTTTCTTAATGTCTCCAAATTTTTCAAGAGGCTAAAAAAAGAGCAGTAGAGTAAAAATGAGGTATGTTTGCTGAACTGAATCTTCTAAACCATTTTCCACTACATTAAAATACATCACTACAATCTCACCTTGTTATTCTTATCAGGAAGCTGTCAACTTCTTCCAAAACATTTGGAGATAAGAAGCTTGAAAAATCTGTCGAGCCCGGCGTAAGGGACAGAGGTGGCATGTGTTGCAGTGCCTTCCTAGCAAGAGGGACAGAAGAGAACATCAGAAAGGCAGACAAAAATCAGAGAAAACAGCCTTCTAAAATTAACTGGACATTTGAATCTCCCTGCTTTTCATTACTAGATCTCTACAAATAAATTCTGAATGCAGAAATTCTATTTAGACAGAGAAACTGGAAGGACAGTACTGCTGTCTTTAATGTTCAAAGGCTGCTAGGTAATCCTGAATCTCAGCTTCATCATCTCAGATTTAATGACACAACTAAACCAAGATGTTTTGAATTAAAAGTGTGAGAGCATTAGAACAGCTCAGTGTCCAAGAACTGCCTCATTTCCAAGAGTTCCAGGATTGCATAAGAGCCCATTAATAAAGGGAAAATTGCTTTTAAGTTCCTTCAGAACAATGACAGCAGCTAAGAGAGAAAGCTGGAAGTTTAGATAAGAATTTCTGTTGGATTTCTTAGTGTATCATAATGACCCCTGGCAGTAGCTTCATCTAAGTCACGCTACAGGTTGGGTTGGTGTTTTGTGACTCCAGACACTGGGTCTGTCATTCCTGAGCACCTATTTTTAGTCAAGACTTCTTGGTAACTTTGCTAGGCTTTGTTAGCTCAGGATCCATGTTATATTTCTAAAGAAATCTCTCAGCTGCAGCAAGACCAAAAGCCCTCAGTTTTAGCCAAGCTTGGAACTATCAACCTTCCTCAGCAGCAAGTGCCTGTAAAGTCACCTCGACTTTCAAGAGGGTTCAGAGATGACACAAATTAAGGCTAGGCTTTGTGGACTTTAGCCTACAGCATTCATTAACCCAGTGACAGCAGTGCTCTCCCTTGGTGACATGACAGTGAAGCAGCTCTGTTAAAGCTGCCGTGGGCGTGTGGTGATTTGAGCAGGATTCCAATCCCTCCAGTCACAGGGCAGAAGTGTTTGGCAGCAGGACACAGAACCGCCACGCAGTGCACAGCCAGAGTGTGACCCAGCCAGCTACAGCCACCTCTGAGGCAGGGCCTGAGCAGAAATGTGCTCCAAAGGAAGCTAAGTTAAGCTCCATTCATAAGTTGAAGGTGTCTGGTAGTTCTACTCAGTAAAATGAATAATATTAATTGTAGCATTCTCAATTATGACAGGTCAGAAGGGTAAAAGGTGGGTTTCATATTCTGCTCAGTCATGGCTTAACAGCTTGATTAGATACAGCAGCTATGAGATTGATACCTGCTGCTCCTGTATGTGCCAGTGGGTCAAAGAGAAAGAGCCAAATTTACACAGTGTGATAGCTGAAAAGATGTTTAAACACCTTAATGCAGGGAGTGGAAACCAGTTAGACAAGATAGATTACTCAAGCTGGAAGAATTCAAAAAAAGAAATTTAAAAAAAAAAAAAAAGTGAAATAAATCCCACCATTGGAAGTTTGGTACTTACTGAGTATTTTGGAGAATAGTGTGAACAAATGCTGGATTGGTTTCCATGGAAGCTGTTACCAGAGAGGTGAGCAGGGACCAGTACCAGATAGCAGAGGCGTCGCACACAGAGACACCCACCTTCTTCACCCTCTGATAACCCACAGCCCTGAGCCCGTGGATTCTTGTGTCACATCCATCACTAAGGCAACGCTTGATGTTTATCTGTACATCTGCCAAAACACAAAATAGATGTTATTTTTTTCTTGTTTCCTTCATTTCTCCTACTGGATGAGATCTAGAAGAATCCAGATAGTCAAAATAGTAATGACTGCAAAATGTCTTGGCACGATAGCAGCAGATATGTAACAGCACTCCCTGTATACACCACTATAGATGGATTTCTCCACTGTGCACCCTGTGATTTGAAAAATTTAGCCTTTGAATGGCCTCTGTGATCCATTACATAGAAATTAGGAGACAAATAATCCAAGATCCTCAAAGGAGAAAATAGATTAGAGATTCTTTCACCAGCCGTAAGAAACATCTTGGAAGCAGTAGTGGAGAACGTGGGAATAAAAAGTAAAGCTCTGAAGATTTAAAGCTTAAGCTTTTAAGCAAAGTTTTAAGTTATATCAAAATTTACCCCTAAGTTTGTGACCATTTTGCATGGCTAACATGGTCCTAGTTCCTTTTGAGGAACAATATCCTCACTGCCTACTTCTGAGGCAGCAAAAGTCTAGCTTAGTGAAGTGTCTTTTTGAACTGAAGGGACAGAATTTCTGAAGCTGCAGAAACCATCTTCAGAAGGAGCAGCTAAAGCTGCATTTCCTCTAGAGCACTTCTATAGCTTTCCTCTAGAGATTCCAATATAGCACCCAGAGATAACATTGTTTGAAGCTCTTTAGCATAAAACCTGCTTTACATAAAGCATCTCAACTGACTCCAGTTTTGCTACCAAAAAAATAGAAGTTGCTCAGAAGCACTTTTTTTTTTTTTGCTGGATACTGTCATCCAACATACGTTCTCACTCTGCAAGCAGAGATATTTTTAAATCACCCAGTGCCTTCAAATTGAGAGGCTAAACCAACACCTTCAGTCATTCTAGCTCTTCAGGTTACATAGATGCCATAAGAAAGACTCCAAAGGATCTCTTAGAGGTTAGAAATGAAATCATAATTAAAACAATTTCTCTGACTCAAGAGCAAGGTCAAAAGTTTCTCCTGTATGCCAAACACCTCAACACATCATTCTCTATCTTCCCAACCTGTCACCTCCCAAAACACCCAACAAACAAAGAAAAAAGAAAAAGAAAAACCCCAAAAAGCAGCAAAACAATACAGCCAAGAGTATCTTTGTTGACTCACACATCTGACTAATGTTGGCATTCTCCAACAGCGTCACGTAGCCAGTGATATTGCTGGGAATGTGAACGTCTCGGACCTCCTGGAGGCTGCTGGCATTCCTGCCCACTGCCACTGTCACCTGCTGGGGCATGTAGCTCTGGTCACTAGCTGCCACTGCAATGGACAGGTGTCTCAAAACCACATCTGGTTTCATCTTCAAGCTGCAAAGCAAAGAAGGGAAAATAATTCTCACAAAGAAGGTAAAACCAGCACCTGGTTTCTAGCTGAGCTTCTCAGTTTCCACTGCTGCCACCACACAGAAATCCACTGGGAGTTACCTATTGCTTCTCAGGAGTTACCTACCCTGTGTCATGGTGGTTGTTTCTGACAGACTTCCAGCAGACTGACTTCTCTGCTAGTGACACTGTAAAATTTTTATCACCCAGCTTTTCAGCTGAGAATTCATCCCTCAGGAATAAAAATGTAGCACCAATAATGACCAAAGTGTGATTTGGTTTTAAATTATACATTCTTCTATCTACTACTGAAAAACCACCACACATTCCTGGGTTTTGGGGCATTTCTGTTCCATGGAACTTTATCGGCAGTGGCCAAGTGCTTCTGTTTGGAAAGCTTCTCTCCAAGCCATGGGGATTTGTCAGTGGAGGACAAACACGTCTCAGACAGGAACACTTTCACTTGGGGTTAGGCCTTTAAACTTCACACAGAGGTTTTTGACTTCTTTTCAACTACATTCCTCTGTCACTCATTAATTCTGCACTGTTTTCAGTTACACCTGTACTGAGTTAGTGTGGCAAGGGTTTGGTTACAGGGGTTTCTGTGAGAAGGTGCTAGAAGCTTCCCCCACTTCCAGTAGAGACAATGCCAGCTCTGGCTCCCAGATGGACCAGCTGCTGGCCAAGGCTGAGCCCACCAGCAACAGTGATAATATCATCACACTTCTGTGATAACATATTGAAGAAGGGGAAAATGTTACTATGGGAGAGCAACTGAAGCTGGAGAGGAGTGAGAATGTGTGAGAAACACCTCTGCAGACACCGAGGTCAGTGAAGGAGGAGGGGCAGGAGATGCTCCAGTCACCAGAGGAGAGATTTCCCTGCAGCCTGTGGCAAAGGCCATGGTGAGGCAGGCTGTGCCCTGCAGCCTATGGAGGTCTGTGGTGGAGCAGAATCCACCTGCAGCCCATGGGGGACTGCACCCCAGACTGGAGCAGGGGAGGAGGGTGAGGAGCCCTGCCCCTGAGGAGGAAAGTGTGGCAGAGACAACATTTGATGCACTGAACACAACCCTCATTCCCTGTCCCTCTGAACCACTCAGGGAGGAAATCAGGAGTGAAGCTGAGCCCAGGAAAAAGGCAGGGGTGGGAAGGTGTTTTCAAGATTCAGTTTTATTTCTAATTACCTTCTCTGAGTTGATTGGTAATAAATTAAACTCATTTCCCTAAGAGTCTGTTTTACCCATGACAATCATTGGTGAGTGATCTCTCTGTGTCCTTATCTCAACCCATGAAGCCTTTGTTCTATTTTCTCTCCTCAGTCCAGTGAAGGTGGGGGTGTGACAAAGCAGCTTTGGTGGGCATCTGGCATCCAGCCAGCAGCAACCCACCACAACACCCCACTGGCTGGAGACCTAAGGACTAATCACCCAACCCTCAGCTGTCCCTTGCTGCATCACTCACTGGATGGTGGGAGTTGGAAGGGACCTCTGGAGACCATGGAATCCAATGCCCCTGGCAGAGCAGGGTCAGGCAGGGCAGGCTGGGAGCCAGACTCACCGTATCCAGTGCGAGCGAGCGCTCCCGTCCGACTGCCAGAAGGAGATGGTTTCTCCATTTGTCATCTTGTCAATGTCAGCAGAATTGGATGAGGTTTCTATGTGAGTGTAGCACTTGGTGACAGACTTGAGTTTGTCCAGCTCCTGGTTGCCATTCAAGTCACTGGGGTATTCTGCAAGGAAAAATAAGTCACCTGGAACATTCTCCTCAGGCTGGGTTTGAGATTTGTTACCCCTTTCTAATAATTGACCCAGATAAATGGACTTGTTGGCACAGAACAGAGCTCCTAAGGAATGTTTCTGACAGAAACCAGGAGACAGAGAGGTTTCCTCTTGGATGAAATGCAATAATCTCTGCCATTTTCAGTATGGAAACACCTGCTCTGCTTCGAGTTCAATGGCCTTTATCTCCTCCTTTCATTACTAGACTTTGTTATCATGATGATGATGCCAAAATACAAAAAAAATCCCACCAAACAAACCAAGATGAAAAAGTAAAAAAGTGGTGCAGAAAACCTCAATGCAGCTGTCCTAAGGAAGGGACAAAGCAGACTGTTTCTCCAAGTCACTTGATCTCTTTCAAAGGAAGTGCAAAGATCTGAAAACATCAAGGCAAGCTGTGAAGAAAAGCAGTCCTCTCCTCTGGGGAGACCAGGACAGTCCCCTCTGAAATACAGTTTGGGTACCCAACATCTGCACCCTAAAACCATCCTTCTTAACACTGAACAGTCAACTTCAAACATTCACCCTCACACAGAGGGAAAGATTCTTGCAACTGGCAGATATTTGACTGACTAGAGAATATCACAGAATCATTGAGTTGTCAGGGTTGGAAGGGACCTTAAAGCTCATCCAGTTCCAACCCCCTGCCAAGAGCAGGGGCACCTCCCACTAGAGCAGGTTGCCCAGAGCCCCACCCAGCCTGACCTTCAAAAATTCCAAGGATGGGACTTCCTCCACCTCTCTGGGCACCCTGTGCCAGTGTCTCAGCACCCTCATGGGGAAGAAATTCTTCCTGGTGTCTGATCTGGATCCACTCATCTCTAGTTTTAATCCATTCCCTCCAGTCCTGTCACTACCCCACAGCCTAAAAAGCCCCTCCCAGCTTTCCTGTAGGCTCCTGCACAGTAGTGACCAGGAGAAAGCTGGAAACCAACAGAGCTGTTACTCAGATCTCCAGGTAGCTGGGAAATCAACGGATGCGCCTCAAATCAAACAACAGACACAACCCAGATGCAGAGCCACTGCCTCAGCAGCCACCCCAGGAGCAGGGAGCCGGGGCAGGGGAAGGAAGGGCTCACCTCGCTCTTTGAGGAGCAGCCGATCCAGCGCGTCGCGCAGCACGGAGGAGCGCATGGTGCAGACGTTGGTGCAGTACTCCAGCACGGGGTAGGGGATGGCACTGCTGGAGATGCGGTTGCGGTGCAGGAACCTCAGGATCATGGAGGCATGGAGACCCAGGCGCTCCTTCGACTCCGAGAAGATATCGATGAAGCCTAGAAAGGGACGTGGTCTCTGCCTTATTTACAACACCTGAGTCCCACAGTCCTTGCTTCCCCCTCTCTGCACCTTGGTAAATCCAAACTAAACCCGGGAGCCAAGCCTGGAAGAACCTTCCACCATCTGAAGCAGCTCAAGTCTGCAGCCTTTCAGCAGGATGGGGAAAGGTGCAGGGCAAATATTTCTGACAGTTATTTGCAAAGCCTGAAGGTATTCAAAACAATTAATTAAAATCTTAGTTCTTATGTTTATTTTGCTGCCCCAAAGTTCCAAGCTCCTGCCCTCAAAATCCAAGTGAAATCTTTGCTGCTTGGCTAATGAGCTGGTGCATTCACATCACTCACCTGGAGCTACACGAAGCGTCTCACTTGGCATTGAGGATTATTCCCAAAGAGGTCCCTAATGCTTTCCACCAGCTGCATAAGGAACTTCAGCTCCCAAACAGCAGGACTCTAAAGCACAGAGCATTTAGATGCCTAAGACACCACCTCCTAAGCACTCTCCTCTAACTTAGCCACTTCTAACAGGTCTTGTCTGAATCCTCTAAGGCAAATCCTCTTTAGCCACTTATCATCAAGAGCTTGGAAGGGAAGCCAGTAACTGATACTTATCCCAGAAATCAAATTCTGGAAACTGGCACATTCTAAAGTCTACGCTATAAAATGTGAATCATCATCTAGCAGGACTTCAAATGCTAAATAACAATATAATAATAATAAAGTACATGAGTCATCACCTGAAACAGACCCAGTGGAGGATTTCTTCCTCCAGTCACCAAGTACAAGGCTGCAGTAGCCAGACACCAAAATTCTGCAAGGAACTGTTTCCTGGCTGTGAGATAAACCCCAGAAGCATAAGAATCTCCCCAGTCAGACCAAGAAGGAAATATTGGGTTATTTATCAAAATAAGTTAGTGGATGTAATTATGGAAAACTTTTATTTCACAGCAACTTCACTCATTTGCTACTAGAGAGAATGACCTGGAATGTGGTTTTGATAAGATTAGGACAAGCAACACTATTAAAGCAATTTACTGAAGCAGTGCCCTGGGGCAGGACTTGAGAAACCATTTGTTTGTCCCACTGCTCTCATACCTGGAACCAGTGAACAAGCCTGCAGCTGCCTGATGACATGGCTGAGCTCCCCTTGCAGATTGGCCCCACTAGAATTCTTGAGAGCCTCCAGCATGTTCTCCACATCTACGGTGCCATCTCCTTCAGCATCAAACTGTGCAAAGGCCTGAAGAGGAATAAAAAAACCTCCTTATTGCAGTGTATTTTTTTCAAGCAGAAATTCAAGGAATTTGATAGAAATCATCACAGTAAATACTGTAACTCTCTTCACTCGAACTCAAAAGAGCCCTTTTTCCACAGTATTGGATTTGTGACAGGCTGGCTGGAAATCTGGGGTATTTAGCAAGTTTCAAGGCATTGCACTGACTTCCTAGAAAAGCCAACTCCAGTTCTGCTTAGGAGGGGCCACCCCATCATTTGCAGCAGTGAATCAGCAGCATCCAGCATTGTGACTAGCAAGAGGTTCCTTGGAAGAGCCCTCCCAAGCTCTCTCATGAAAGGGTGAGCTGAGTTAGCTCTCAGAGCCATAACATTCATTACTCATTGCTGCCTTCAGGTTTTAAATATTCTCTTCCTGTAAGTGCCCTTAGAACCAGAATGGGTTTTTTTTACATGTGCATCTCCTTCCATGCTCTGTCCTCCTGCACAAAACACCAGTTCAATGCAGTTTGTCAAAGTATTTGTGAAAACAATGGAGATCATTAGAAAAGATATTTTTTTCCCCCCTTATCGAAGGGAACCATTGCCAGCTTTGTTAACTTTGATCTTAATGTAAATATTTAATATTTAAAGCAGTATTGAGCAGCTATACAGCAAAATCATGCAGCTCTTGCTGTGATTTTTCAGTGCTTTTCACTCTGTGCTAACTGAAGTACAGGACTTTTTTATTCAGCTAAGCCTAGAAACCAGAACCAAGCTCTTTCATGTAGGTTTTTTTTTCCTAGCCCCTCCAGAGAACTCATGATCCAGGACATACTATTTAAAAAATAGCTATATTTTCACAACCATATTTAATTTCCAAACAAATTTCTGTTTAATTGATTGAAAAACTGAATTTTAATTGATTGAAGCCCTGAACTCAGTGTTTGTAGCTCAGCTGAGTAGCCTGACAGAGCAAAGAAATCCCTGCTCCTCAGGAAGAAGTTTATTCTTGAACCTCGTGGTTTGCTACCCGAATATCAGACTCAATGTACCATTATAGGCACTGTCCTACAGAGAAGTAATCCTAAAGGACTAGATCAAAAATAACCTGCCAATTAACCATGACATAATTACACCACTTAATGAGAGCAAAGTCCTCAGAAGACAACAGGCTCGAGGTGCCTTCTTTCAGCTGATGAAACTCCAGCAGCACAGAGCTGAATTTCAGCTCAGGAGCTTTAGAAACTCTTGTGAAACGTCCAGCTGAACCCAGGCTAACAAGGATCATCTTGAAAAAACAGCTATTCCCAGCAGCTGGGCACCCAGAAGGCACCATAGCCAGGAGAGGTGACTGATGCTGGGCATCAGGTAGGTACTGAAGCAGAAACCAGAGAGCTTGGCCTGAGGACACCAGAGGGAATTCACTTTAACAAACATAACTTGGTTGCCAAAACAATTCCATGTCCAGTCTGGCACCACACCAGTCTTGCCATTGTGACTTTTTCTGCTCATGTTTGAGCAGTTGCTAAAACGTGAAGTGATGTTCTTAGTGGAACCACACGTGAGACAACGAGGCTGGACCTGCTGATGGCTTCGTGCAACCCATTTCTGATGCTTTCCTGCAAGATCTCAGCACATCCATGCTTTTCTTTGCAGGACACTGTAATTTCTTGTTGGATTTTTAAACTCTTCTCATGATGTCAGGAGATTGCACCAGCCCTAGAACTCTAAATTAGAGTTTTTGACAGTTCAGTGGAACTTAAATTCTGTATTTGACACAAAACGTGCCCAACAGCCACTGACTGCTCTGCCAAGCTGCTCTGTGCCATGGGGGTAAAAGATAAAACAAAAATATAAGAATCAGTAAGCAAACTTCTACTTGGAGCCTTTGATTGTGTCCACGACTGGGACAAATACATCACAGTGTATAAAAATGCAGCAGCAGCAGCTTTGCCACAAGCCAGCTACTCTCTGCTCCTAAAGAAAAGCATTAAGCCCACACACTTCCCACCCAGTTCAACTGGGAACACGGAGAAACAGAAAAGAAACATCTTTCCAGGGAAACAACGGCCAAGGTGATCACTGGGAAACACGGTCCACAGAATAGAACACACCCTCCTCTGACAGAGAGCTCAGGAGTTGGGCAGCAGGAGAGAATATCCAAGGGAAAAGCCTGTATTCCATCCTTGGCTCTCAGCAGAGCTGCAGGGCTAATGCCTCAAGAGAAAACTGGGTCTGTTCCATGAAGTACTGATGAGTAAAAAGGGATTCAGTGCTTCAGTTGATCTAGAAAATAGATTTTGCATTTTGACAGAGGTTCTTTTTGCCCCTGAATCACTCAGAGGAGGTGTTCACATGGCCCTCACTGAGAGCAGAACTGAGTGGGCAGGTCAAGACTTAGTCTCTGCCAGACAGGATTCTGTACCCAGTCAAAAATGGAACCCATTGACCCACCAGGCACAAACTAACTTCTCCTCAGTGTAAAGCTCATCCTGGAAATCCAAAATATGGGCTTCTTCCAGTTATAGAAACAATGACACCAAGGTTTTCCACGGGACTCCCAATACCTCAGCTTTGCAGCACAGCCTAGATGTGAGCACATATCTGTACCATGAGAAATCCTTTGACAAGTTTTTTCCCCACTCCCGACAGCAGGAGAAAAAAACCTAAAACAACCTAACAACAGTCCAACTACATTCCTCAGGCAGCAGAGGATGTGCAACACAGATAATCCAAAAGATATTTCCCCAGTCCTCAACGCTCAGCTGTCTGAGCAGAAAGGAGCCCGACGTGCTCATCGTTAGAAACGAAAGTGCTCGACTGGCTCTTGTAAGGGCACTGGGAACAGAAGCAGCATTTTAGCAAGCTCCTCAAAACACCCCGGTGGAAACGCACCCCCTGTGCCACAGAATTACCCTCTGCCCAGTTGTCAGAAGTCTCCTTAATCTGCCAGCAGCGATTCCGAGCAGCCTGTGTGTGGTTTCAGGGGCTACCGAGGGACTCTGCTCCTCGGGAGCAATGCAAAGGCAGAAGGAAGTGACTGGTGAGACTGGGGAACTGCAGGCGGTAAGAAACGAAGGCACAACCGCTTCTCAACCCAGCGTGACATTCCCAACGGGCTATTCTGCTGCTTTTTACCTGCTGGGTAGAAAGTCCAAGCTAAAGCTTCCATGTTCCAGCCGTTAAGTTCTCCATATCCCCTCATCCAGCAGAAACTCTGCTCTGTCCTACCCCTGAAACCAAACCGACAGACCTGCTGCCTGGATGCTGCTTCCTTACAAGTTTCCCAACCTCTTTCTTAGAATCACACAAGTAACGGGATATCGATGAGATTCCTGACGATTTCACTGCCGATGTTAAAAAGCAACAATAAAATCGAGCCTGGTAAACCCCGACCTGCTGATACATGAAGAAGTATCTCCGAGGCGTGACTCGCACGCAGTTTCCAACCTGTGCTCCCACCAGCCGCTGGGCAGCAGCAGAAATGCGGCTGTAAATAAACACCCACCGCGTTTGAAAGGGGCTGCTGAGCACCGCACCGCTGAAAACAGGCATAAATTCGGAAAAAAAACCCAAAAAAGCCGCTCTCTAGAAGTTGCTGCCCTGCCTCTCCGCAGCGCCAGCCCCTTCTTTACCCCGCTGCACAACCCTCCGGCCTGGCCGAGCCCCAGGGGCCAGGGGAGGCTGAGCGGGGGCTCCACCCCGATGGCCACGCTGCCCTGAGCCCGTGTCGCGGACCGGCACCCAGGGCCCGGGGAGACAAACCCTCCCCCCGGGGCAGAGAGACCCACCGCGGGGCCTCCCAGCGCCTCTCACCCCCCCTCTCTCCCGGGCGGGCGGATCTTTCCGGAGGGAGCTTTTTCTG
Organism: Ceyx cyanopectus; assembly: GCA_013401355.1. Lineage (NCBI taxonomy): Eukaryota > Metazoa > Chordata > Aves > Coraciiformes > Alcedinidae > Ceyx > Ceyx cyanopectus. The sequence continues at coordinate 20,263 of VYZU01085938.1, forward strand.
CCGCTCCTTCCCCCACCCCACCCCGGCCCGGGCAGCGGCCTGGCCCCGCCGGCCGCCTCCTGCCGCTTACCTCCTCGCTCTCGCCGCGGGAACCGGCTGCCAGGCGGGAGACGCTCTCCAGCATCTCGCAGAACTGCTCCAGGCTGACGGCCTCGTCTCCTCGGCTCAGTCGCTCTTCCAGCCAGCGCACCAGCGTGCCGTGGTGTCGCGACACCAGCGATTCGGGCAACGCAGCCTCCCGCAGCCGCGCCGTGGCTTCCCGCAGCCGGGCCTGGTCCAGCAGCACCTCTGCCGGGGGTAGCGGCGGCGCCGGGCCGGCGGCAGAGCCGGGAGGGAAGGGAGAACCGGGTTGAGGCGCGGCGGCCGCCCCCTCCATGCCTTCCTCGGCGCCCTCCTCCTCCTCCTCGCTGCTGTGGCTCGCCACCGTCCCCATGAGCCCCCGGCCAAGCGCGGACGCGGCGACCCCCAACGCTCGGCAGAGCGGCTTCTCCTTTCCCCTTCCTCCGGCCGCCGCCGCCCCGGCTCCGCCCGGCCCGGCTTAGTCAGCAACTTCCCGGCCCGCCGCACCTGTCAGCTCCCGGCCGGCGGCGGCCGCGCCACACTGCCGCCAAGCGACACCCGGCGCCGCAAAGCCCGGCCCCGCTCCGCCCCGGAAAGGCGAGACCCCGGGACCGCGCAGCGCGACACCCGCCGTAAAACGAAGCGTCCCGTCGGTCTCCGTTACCCCGCGCTGCCGTCAAGCGCCGCCACGCTGCCGTACGGGGGGAAAAGCGTCGTCCAAGGGCACGTGGGTGAGCGGCGCGGCCCCCATGGGGCGGGGAGCGGCGCTGGCAGCGCTGCTGGGGCTGGCGGCCGCCTGCCTGCTGGGCCGGGGGTTCGATCCCCTCGCCTGCCTGCGGGTCTTCCTAGCGCTGTCGCCACCGCCCCGCGGCCGCCTGCTGAGCGCCGCCGAGCTGGCCCGGTACCGCGGAGCCCCCGGGCAGCCCGGCCTCTACCTCGCCGTGCTGGGCCGCGTCTTTGACGTGGAGCGCGGCCGCAGGCACTACGGCCCCGGCGGCGCCTACAGCGGCCTCGCAGGTACCTCCGGTGGTGGTGGCCGGGAGGGGTTGGCTGGGGAGGGCTGGCAGGGCCCAGGCTGCGGTTCACTCCCTGGCTGAGGGGGGAGTCTCACCACCCGCCTGCCCCCCCCCAGGGAGAGATGCCACCAGAGCGTTTGCCACCGGCGACTTCACCCCGGCGGGGCTGGTGGACGACGTCTCGGCGCTGTCGCCGGGCGAGATGGTCGCCATCCAGAGCTGGCTCTCCTTCTACCGCCACAACTACCAGCCCGTGGGTAGGTGCTGCTGGCCGGGGTGACCCCAGGCAAGGGGAACGCCGGTAGAAGAGAGTGGGTGGGCACAGATAGGTGTCCCACTGGTGGGTCTGCAGTGCCACCAGTGCTGGAGACCAGCGAGTGATCCACTGGAACCGGTCTGGGGTTTTCTTTCCCCTAAAGTGAACCTCTAACAGATTCCCTGCCCTGCTTTGGTTTCTGCTGCACAAAAGCCGTGATGCTGAAATGAAGCTGGACCCGGGAGACTGCAGGAGCAGCAGGGAAAACTATTTTTGGGCAATGAGGTGGGTTCTGCAGCTGAAAGTGGGAGTGACTTTCTCATCTTTAACAAGCCTGTGCCAGAGCTTGTCCTGTGGGGGTTTATTAACGTGGGTAAATCACTGTGGGATCCAAGAGCAGGAGCCATGGCAGCTCAACTCAGTTCTAAAATTGAGCCATGGTGAGATCCTCCTTTTTTGGTCTTTAAATAACAGATCTTATAAAAACCAAAACTAAACCCAAACCAGAACTATTAATTTTCCTTGCCTGGCCATCCTGTGTTCTCACCTGATCTCCTCTCCCAGGGAAGCTGGTGGGCCGATTCTACGATGCCAGCGGGGCCCCCACAGAAGCCTTGAGACAGGCTGAGGCTGAGATTGAGGCAGCTCAGAAGGTCCAAGCAGAAACTGAGCAGAAGAAGCAGCACTTTCCACCCTGCAACTCAGAATGGAGCTCTGCCAAGGGCAGCCGGGTCTGGTGCTCTACACAGAGGTAAACTCTGCCCTCCTGCCATGGTTCTTGGACCCCAAGGAGCAGAGCGTTTCTGCCCTGGATGCCTCGAGCTTTTTCCTTGCCTCTCCTAGCAGGAATGGCATGGGAAGATGTCCCAGCTCCTGCACCTACCATGCTCTGGTCTGTAGGCCAGGCTGGATGTGCATGGCTGGAATACACCAGGAGCAGCAGCACCCTTCTCCCTGGGCCAGGTTGAGCTGCTGCTACTCTGTCAGAGTCACTGGGTGGTCTCTCCCAGCCCAGCAACCACTGGTTGCCTACATCCTCCCAGTCTGGAGCTGCACAGAGGAGGATGCTGGGCCAGGGAACATAGTCTCCAGTGTAAGGGGAGGGAGGGGAGCTCTGCTTCCTGACCAGGTGGGTGGGGAAAGAAAATGTTTCATCCCACTTGTGAATACTTTTAGGATTTTTATTTCTGAGGTAAAAAACTCTTCTGTCCCACTGGAATCAAAAGATGGGTTTTGGAATTTGCTACATGTGCCACTCCTGTTCTTGGGAAAAATGGGACAGAAAACTACCTAGGACTGTCTGCTGCATCCAGATGGGTTTTCTCACCTGTCAGGAGTGCAGGGATTAGCTGGTACTTTTCAGGTTCATATCCTGTCCCCCAGGCTGCTACTGCAACACTGTTCACTTAAAACCACACAAAAACGAGGTTGAGCTTTGAAGAGTCATTTCCTGCTTGGCCTATTTAGTTGTATTCCTCTCAGAGTATTTAGAATATTCCTCTCTCAGTTTAGGGACTACTTTGCAGATGAAATGCTCTCACAGACCACATGGCAAAATGCTCTGTCTAAGGTCAGTGCCCCAGTAGCACCTGATACTTTGGGGGATCCATGTCTGTGTCCCCAGCCTTGGAACTATGTTATGTGGGAGCCTCTTGGCAAGAGTGAACAGGCTTAGAAGATGCAGCATGCAGGGGAGCAGGCAGGATTTGACCCCTAAAGAAACACTGCAAAGTAGCTGCAGAAGGAATTGTTTCCTCTTTGCCCTAGTTCTCAGAATCTCTGCATTTAGTCACAGCTCAGGAGTCACTGGGTGGTTCTCTGTGAGCAGTTAGTACCCCCCACTAAAGCTATTTTGCTGTCAGGGATACTGTGCTACATGAGGCTGTGGTTCCTTTCCCAGCCTAGAAAGGTGGGCAGCAGCAGGTGGTTGCTCCCAGCTCTGCTGACACTGGGGTCAGGCCACAGTCTTCTGAAGCACATCCAGGGAAAAGGGATCAGAAAGCTGAGGGAGGGTGGCTGGTGGGAGCAAAGTCAACCTCAGTGAGTGCAGCATTAGTTCCAACTCTCCCAGCTTGGTTCAGTTTTACTCTCTTTCAGTTCTCTGGAAGCATTTTCACACGTCTGACTCATGCTTTATTTTTGTTTTCCATGCCTAGTGGGGGAGTGAACAGAGACTGGGCTGGAGTCCCTCGGCAGCTGTTCCAGCCTGGCTCCAGGAGGAGTCGCTGTGTGTGTGTGAGGACCACGGGCCCCCCCTGGGACCAGATGGATGCCACCAAGCACAGGAACAGAGGGGATCTGGATGACCCTCAGCTGCAGGAATATGAGGGCTGCCCTCCCCTGGCTGAGCAGTGTGTCCTCAGCCTGTGACACTGAGCGCCAGGAGGAGTCAAGTCCTTCAGCAAAACATCCCTGGCAAGGGAGCAATGGTGATTCCACCTTACCTGTGACTCTGGCTGAAGCTGTGGAGATGAGAGAAGGAGGAAAAACTGGTGACTGTGGGTGACTAAGGGGTGACTGCAGTATTGCTTTCTTAATACTTGATTACTTTGGTATTTCTACATCTGGCATCAATGTGTAAGATGCAGGGCCTGAATTATCTTTAAAACCAGGTTTCTTGTGCAGTGAGAAAACAGCTGCTGCTTGCACAGGGGTGGGAGTAGCATGGGGTGTGTTAAAGCACAAAAGCTGCTGCAGCATCACTGCCCTCAGTTCCTGCACAGCCCTCACCAGGTCGCTTGAGTTCTCTGCCCTGCAGAGCTAACACCCCTTCCCCCTCACCTGAGTTACTCCCAAGAGTTTAAAGGTAGCAGGGCAGGGAGAAGCCTGGATTTCTTACAGAGAAAGGATATAGGAACTGTCCAGGTTAGTTCTTACACAAGCTTTATCAAATTCTTGGAGTACAGGAGGCAAAGGTCAGAGCTGTATTTCCCAATGCACTGTTTGTATTAGATACCGTGCACAGGAGGCAGTGGAAGCCACCTCTGAGGATCCTTGCTTTATATTAACCTTGCCACCCTGGTCCTCTGATTCTCTCCCTTCAGAGAGGAGGGCATGGAGTTAAATAGGCACTAAGAAAAGCCCTGTGGCAAGACCCTCCTGCTGCCATCTGCCTCCTCTTTGTTCTGCTGTGACCCCCTTCCCTCAGGTATGTGGCCATGAGGCTGTGTGTATCCCCACAGAGCCCAGCTCTTAAAGCCTGGATATATTTTATCCCAGCTGGTAAAATTCAGTACTGTGAGCAGCTCCCAGAAGAGCAGGACAAGTTATTCCCAGTTCTGGATGGGACCCTGCAGGACCTGGGTGCTGTAAACCCTCAGCCAGAGGGAAGTTTCTGCTGGTTTTCATAGAACCTTCTCTTAGAAGCAGTTCCTGGGGAAGCTGCAGCCTTGAGAAGACACCCCAGGTGACACAGATCCCAGCAGTACCACAAATCCCCATGGAGCTTGCTCAGTTAAGTTTAAAAGCTGATTACTTCAGAGCCACTACCACTTCTAAAGAAAGTGCCCCCCCCATCCTCAGTAAGTGGTTATAAACCAGGGGGTTACAGGAGGCCTGTCAGTGCTGCCTCAGAGCAAGAGGAGCCAGATCACTGCCCTGGCAGGAGGACCCTGCAGCCCTTTTCATCTCTGAGGGTTACACGAGGTTACAACCATCACAGGTGGGAGCTGCACAGCCACTGAAAGCTGTAGGCACTTATGGAAATAAAGTGGGGGGGGAGCAGGGGGTGTGTCTGGATTTATTTTTACCTGTTCCTGTCATGTTTCTTTTCTACCATCTACTGATCTCAAAGAGAAGTTGTCCAGGGGCCTGCTGGGCAGTTGTGGTAGCCCTCCTGGGGCAGCAGGGGAAGCTGTAGATGGTGTTCAAGGTCCCTGGCACCTGCCTGGACCTGAAACAGCCCTGGGCTTGTGGCAGCCTTGGGACAGGGGAGACTGTGTGAGTCACATAACAGTCCTAAAGATGGAGCTGGGTGAAACTGGGGCAAAGCTGCATTTGGATGTCTCCCCACCTCAGGGGGCAGTGCCAGCCCCTCGGTTTTAGACACAACTTCAGCAAGAACTTGCTAAAAAAACCCTCCCCCTAAATGACTGGCAAATGTCTTTAAAGAAGCTTTGTCAAATTGTTTAAAAGTTGCAGCCACCTGGAGGTTATTAAATACTGTAAGGATGCCTGCATGGCGGGGGGGGGGGGGGGGGGGACGACCTCTAGAGCTAGTCCGACTCCTGCCACAGCAGAGTCACCCAGGAAAAGATCCAGATGGGGCTACACAGTGTCCAGCAAAGGAGATTCCACAGCCTCTCTGGGCAGCCAGTTTCAGGCTCTGTCACCCTCACAGGGAAGAAGTTTTTCTTCATGTTGAAATGGAAAAAAAAAGTAATTTGTAAGGGCCCCATCCTGTCACCTCCCCAGGACTCCAGCCTGTATCTGTGTAACTTTTAAACAAGTGGCAGCTGGCTGCAGTGCTTGGGTCCTGTGCAGGCAGTGCTGAAATGCTGAGGGGTTGGTTTTGATCTCAAAGCTACACATAAAACCTGCAGTAAGCTGCTGTAGAAGATGGGATGGTGCTGCTTTCAGTTAAAGTTGGGCGGAAACCAATTAACAGCTTATTCCTCAGATGGGTGTTTGGAAAGACTAAGGGGAGAGAGTTTGTCTTGCACTCCAATAAGTCATCTATTAAAGCAAACAAGGAGACTCCCTCACCTGCCCTGCTCCAGGGTGACCTTGTTTCCACTCCAACAGCTCAGCCAGATTCTCCCCTGGGAGAAAAGGGTGGAAGAGGAGTAGTTACACAAGGGTTAAGTGATCTAACAGAACTCACCCTGCCCCTGGCTTTTCACCTCCCCAGGATGGTGCAGATGGTTTGGCTATTGCTCCAGTGCTTCCCTGGAGCAGCCCCACTGCCCCAAGGACCACCCCTGAGTGCTCAGAGCCCCCTCAGCTCACCGGTTTAAACGGGGTCCCAGCTCAGCTGTATTTACTCCATGAGCCAGCAGGGGCCTGTAGGGAGGCAGAGTTTTGTACAAGGCAGATTAAGTAGAACACCAGAACCCAGCAGCCAAGAACAGTTCTACCACCTTGGAACAAAGGCCTGGAATGATTGCAGAGCAAAGGCTGGAGCTGTGACCCAGGGAGTGGCACCCTGGCTTTCCTTGTGGCTGGCAAAGGAGCTGGCAGGGGCAGCTGCCTGAGAGCAGAAGATAGTTTAAGACTCCCACTTCACATTGCATGGTCTAGTTCTGCCTTTTATTACAAGTAGAATTATTACACAACAAAGTAATGCATATTGGAAAAATACATTTTTACAATGACTCCAGACAAACATTGCAGAGAAAATGCCATTGTTCCAAGACTTCCTTTTCTGTCTGACAGCAGGTAGAAGATTCAGTTATTTTTGTCACTTGTTATAAGCTGGGACTTTTTTAGAGATTGCTGCAGTACCCAAGTGCTGGTTACAGGAGAAAAGGGACTTGCCTATTAACATTTGATCTACAGCCACCCAGCCTTGGCCTCAGACTGTGGGTGTTAGTGAAGCAGTGGGTGAGGAGCTGGACACACAGTTGCTCTGCAGCACAAGAAGTCATTAAGGCATCTGTCAGCTTCCAGCCAGCAACTTGCTAGGTGCTGTTAGTACCTTCCACACCGACATTCTCACTCCACTTAGTGGCACGAAACAGCAACTACACCTGTTCCAGGTACACCGAAGTTAAGCCAAACCCATTCTGTGCCTGTCCAAGAGCAAGTGCTGGGTGACAGCAGGGGAAAGTAATCCAGTCTCAGAAGAAAAAGCTCCAGGATGAGGCTCCCTGTGCAGCCCTGAAGTGCCTGGAGCCTCGTTTGACAGCATCAGTCCTCAGAAACAGTTTGTTTTGCACTGACCCTTCAGTTGCAGGCCTGGAGTCTGAACAGATCCCACTTGAGAGCAGGGGAGGGGTGGGGGTTTGGTCACAACTGTAGTATGCTACACAAAGGAAGAGCAGTTGTTTCCAGAGTTAGAAATGTGTTGACCACGACCACACAATACCAAGTGCCTCCATTCACATCTGGACCCTGCAGTGGAGCATTGCCAGCAAAACTCCTCCAAAAAATCCAGGTCGGAAAGTTCAGACCAGTCCCAGGCAGAGTGGGGGAAGGGTTGGGGCCCTCCAGCAGTCTGGGGAGGTCAAACCTCTTCAGTTCAACTAGAAGAGAACTGGGGTTTTGGTTTAAGTTGAGCTTTTCCTCTTTAACTCTGGCAGAAAGCTGTTTAGAGTTGGCTGGAAGGAAACTCTCTCAAAGGCACTTTAAAAGGATCACAATTTACTGAATTTAGTTGCTTTAAATTTAATGAACACTTCAGGCTGTATTAGTTGATCAGTACCCTTTCCTTTCAGACTTCAGTAGGAAAGCTGGTATTGTACTTTGTAGAGAAGCATTTGATGTGGTTTCTCAGATCTTTCCCCAAGTTTCAGGTAGTTACAATTAAATATTCTGCTTTTAAAAACAGCAACTAGCCAACTGTAAACCTGCCATTCAGTCGAATTTTGACATGATCTACATTTTTCATCATTTAAAATGTTGCTTATTCTGTCAGAACTGAGCTCCCTGTTCCTTTGCCCCTTCTATCAGAGAAGTCACTGCAGAAGTGGTGTTTAAATGCTTCTGCAATCCCATGTTGTACAGCTTTTCCAACTAAGCTGAAGCCACCAGGCTGTGGCCTGGGAAGAACACTCCTGTGCCACTGCCTTTTCAGCACTGAGTACTCTTTTCCCACTCCCCAGCACTGCAGCTCCAAACCAAGGAGGAAGCCAAGATGCTCTCATGGGATACACCAGTCAAGCCTTGGTCACCAAGTGCACTCTCTTTCACTGCTAGAGACACTCTGAAACACCAGAAAGCAACAGCCTACAAGTACCATGTTTTCCTTCATCCATTTCACTCTAAACCCCCCAAAATTGCAGCTTCCAGTTCAATGCTTTAGACACCATTATTTTTTCCACCTCATTCACCTAGAATACTATGCCAGAGATGTACCTCTTGTATTAGGAGTTGCATCAGAGACCAATTGTGCTGCCCAGGGCATTTTGTTGGAACACAACAGCAGCAGACATTAAACAGTGAGGCAAACATTATCATCCATTGTTCTTCTCTAGTGTTAAGGGTGAAATTCCAGTTATATGCATTATTAGAAGATCAAAGTGCAGATCAAGTGAGACTTGATGTGAAATTCATTGTGCAAATGTCAGCAATAACACTCTCTCCCATCCTTTTCTTTTACAAGTTTGAAAAAAAAACCACCCCAACAAACCACAAGCCAAAACCCACAAAGCTCAAGCAAGTTTCCCACAAGAACAGCAGCCTGGTTCATCATCTTGTCTTACTCTTTCAGACTGACAAGTCACAATTCCAAGCAGAGGAATGTCACCAGCTTGTCCACAGTGTATGCTGGAGGTAACAGTCAGGACAGAAACATCAGCTCATGGAGGTGATGGGGAATGCTGAGTGGAGTCTAAACAAGGTTCACCTCTTGGGACACCAGCCTTAGTGTGGTACATCGTGCTGCTAAAGGACTTTTTCTGACTGAAGCCTTTCCCACCTAATCACAGCCCTGCCTATCAAAGCACTTTCCTGTTTACCTAGACACCACAGTGTTGGGTTTCCCCAGATTTGGCAGGTTTGAGAGCACAACCAGCCTAGATCAAAATGCTGCAGCTTAATCCAAGTGCCAGGCACTGCACTTCCAGCTCAGCTCCTTCCTTTGAGGCCAGAGGTTTAATATTAATAGGAAGCCACCAAATAAACTCCCACTCCCCAGCACTCCTGCTGAGAATGGACCCAAATGCAATATCTAAAGGTGCAGCACAGTCTACTCTGGTAGGGCTACCAACTCCTGCAGCAGATGAGCAGGGTCTCCAGGCCAAGGGAAAGTGCTCCCTCCTCTTCCAGGATTCCTAATGCACTCCAGCATTTATTGCTGTATTGAACTGGATGACTTCACCAGGGTTAGTGTTTCTCATTGAGCATATGCCAGGGCCTCAGCACCCACCTTCCCTGATACAAGTGCCAGAGGTGGGAAGGACTAGCAACATAAATATGGAAAAGCAAAGTAGACTTGGACAGCTCTAGCAAGTAGGAGCAAGAGCATTTAGTGGCTAAGACAATCCTGCACTTCTCTTGAACATGCTGAAGCTACTGAGACATTGACTGAGGAGATGTGGGTCTGCAATTCTGACTGCTCTGCATCAGATGGTGTAAAGCTTTCTGTTGTAAGGCCACATTTCTTGAGCTATGCTTAGAACTACCCCCTTTTTGAAGAGTTTGACACAAAGAGTGGTTGCAACAGCTCACAAGAAGTCTTCTCTAGAGCAAGGGAATATTTATCTTTAAGACAAAGCAAAGAAATACCTGGTTACCCTTAAACTTAATGCCAGCTCTACCAAGCAGCCTGAAAGCCCCAGGACTTAATAGAGTTGCTCAGTGCAAAGCACCATGTCAAGGATAGACCTGTTTTTATGGCAATTCTAATATCAGCCTAAATATTTCAGCTTCCATACCCCACTGCAACTAGAAGAGGGTCTAAATTTTCCCTTGGTTTCAATGATCCACTGGAATTCCTAGTGAAGTCCATCACAGCCCAATACATTGACAGTCATTTATACCAGAATAGAGCATAATAGGGTCTTGAGTCTTTAGTCCAGTCTACTGCAGACAACATGTATAGGCCTCCTCTTCCCTGTCCAGAGGGCTTGTAAGCAGAGTTACTGTCAGGAGCACTGACTGGGAATCCCCTTGACTTCCACAGCATACTAGGAGACTCCTCCCAGAGTCAGGACATCAAAGCAGATGTTGCAAACTCGAACTGGCTTGTTGAGATCAAATTTGATGATGGGAATCTCCTTTGTTGAGCACTTATGGCAGAGCAGGCGTCCACAGTGTCGGCTGGGGGCAGGAGAGGGGGGAGAAAAGTGAGCTCACTCATGGTGAACACCATGTTTAACTCTTGGATATCCCTTTAAAAGGTACAGTAGCAATGGAAATGCTGCATTGTTCTTGTAGCTTCTGAGATTTCTCATGGAATAATTGAACATTAAATGCCAAAAACCATATGTTGTATCTTTATCAGTCACATAGTACCACTACAACTGATACCAACTGTAGTTTATCTAAACACTGGGCTAAGAAAAATCTTGGCTTAACATCCACATAACCCATCCTATTGTGTAGAAGTTCCAATTAGATAAAAAAAGGCAACTCAGATCAGCATCTTCAGTCACTCCCACAACATCCCTGACCTAAGCTGGCAGTGGCTGCCCAAAGCCATCACCTGTTCCAGAGCAGGCCAGCCTACCACTGAAAGCAGCCTCTGCTTCACTACTGAAACTGACAGCTTCTCCCTTCCAACAAGCCTATCCAAGCCCTATCCAGCAGATAACCCACTTAAGATACAATTTTAGTCAGACCACAAGTTACTGATCTTAGGCAGAGTATTTCAGCTGGATTCCTGGTCATGCACCTATGTCAGCATAGAAGTTTCCTAAATCCCCCAGAAAGAACAAGCCTAGATGCACTTGGGGGAGGAATCTATTTCCCTGTAAGCACAGCAAGATATGTTGTATTACCAGTGATGCTTTCTTGTTGTGACTCCAAATTTGGCAGTGCATTCATAGCAGTTGGAGCCATCACACCAAGGAGGTTCTTTTGTCAACATATCTGCAGGAGACAAAAATGGAGAAGCAAAAATGTAAAGGCAAAGAGGGGCTCAGACACCCCTTGAACACACTGCAACACTATGGAGGGTTCTTACAGTTTCAGGCTGCACCCAGCACAATCAATTTAACTCCTCTTGCAGCAACTGCAGTCTTGATGTTGAGCAAAGTCTATAACCATGTTCTCCACAGTGACTACATAGCACAGGTTAAAAAGCAGCACTAAGGTTTTAAGCTACATAAGACCAAGATACCAGCCAGGAGTCTCCAAGTCTATCCTGACAAAATAGAGAATACTTAACAGTTCTGCATAGTGCAAATTCAGTCCATCATGAGACAACTCAGTATTCCTATCCTCTCTTTTAGAGTAGTGGACTATGGAGCAGTTCAGCCACTTTGGAATTAGTCATTTCAGTCAGATGGCCAGAGCAATTTCATTCAAAATATCTCAAAAGCAACAAGCTAAAAACACTTTCCATCTGTAGCAAGAAGCACTCACCCAGCAGCCTAAAGAGAAGCTGTTTTGTGGCAACTTGGTAGTTGAAGATGTTGACTCCTTGGTTATTGTTCACCCCCAGCCGAGCCCCAGCTCTCACTATTGCACGACACAGGTTGGCATTTCCCTTCATGTAAGCCAAAAGGAGCACTGAAAAAGAAAAGCCAGACACTTCCTGATGACAAAGTGGTTGGTCTTGTGTGACAATCGCTCCAGAGTGGGATTTTCAAAGTTTCTAAGTTACTGCATCTTATGACATTTAACCTATTACTGCAGTGTTAAGTGACACACCATTCATGTCTGGAGTGATTCTTCCAGTTGAATCTCACCCACCTGTGTTTCCTTCAGCATCAGGTTTGTCCAGAGGGTATTCTGGCATACACTCCAAGAAGAGGTCACAGATGGCTGCTGCATTATCTTTCCCATATTGTCCCAAAATATGCATTGGTGACTGGCCTCTGGGGAAAAGAGTTTGTGATCCTGATCAAAGGCTGTTTGCTGCTACACTTCTTCACACAACTCCCCTCATTTTCCAGGTTGGCTCAGATTTAAGCAATGCCATCCCTCAGTAACTCAGTACATCTCACACAACCACCTGCTTTAAACTTCCCTCCCTTGCTTTCCACACAGTTTAGACCCAGCATACTCTGCACATTTCACTGGGAAATGTGTAGAAATACTATAGTTCAAGCCACATCTTGTTGTTTTGTTTTTTGTTGGTTTTTTTGTTTGTTTGTTTTATAAGTCTAGTTACACCAGCATGTATATTACATAAGATTGCACTCCTTTTTGTCTGTTAAGATTGATTACCTAATGTTAAAGGCTTCTGCATCTACATTGCACTCTGTAAGGAGGACCCTGATGTTGTTTAGTCGGCCGTGCATCACTGCCAGGTGAAGAGCTGGAAAGAAAAGCAAAGCCTCAAGAATGTGAAGTAGTTCAAGGTCAGCAATAATTACAGCCTGACAAAAATTAAACACTCATCCACTTCCACCACCTTCCCTCTTCAAAACTCCTTCTACCAGCTTTGGTTTCTTGCACTTTCCCTCTTTTCCACCTTTGAAGGGTAAACCCATTCAAGCAGTTTATAGCTACCACCAGGAGAGACCATTAACAGACCTCCTGAAGAGTTCCCATCTGCTTGGGCAACTTCAGAAGTTTACCATTATTTCCATTTTCATCTACGGCTGCAAAGTCTACTCCATTCTCCAGGAGGACTGAACAAATGGTAGGTAAATCCTGCTGGGCTGCTAAGTGCAGAGCAGTCTGACGATGCTTGGTCAGTTCATTCACCTGGGCACCTGCAAGCAGCTGTCAAGATGCAAGAAGGAACATGGTCAAAGATGGGTTCAGAGCTACTGGCCAACAGTTTATTTCTGTGAATGAACACATACAAGACTCCACTGTACAGAGATACATTCAGGCCTTCAGCATACATAAAAAGCTGTCATTGCTGAGCTGCTGCAGCTTGTGCTCATGCAAATAGTGCAAGGGACAGGCTGGCTGGAGATTCAAAACCTGCCTAGACATGAGCCTGCTCTGACTGACCCTGCTGGAGAAGGGGGGGCTGGACAAGATCTCCAGAAGTCCTTTCTGACTTCCACCATGCTGGGCTTCTGTAAAGTTCTTCCTTTGAAGTGAGCAACATGACCTAAGAAGCTCACACAAAGGCTACTGATGCAACCCAGCTAGGGGACCTTCACCCCAAGGAGTTCTGCTTCAGAACAGGTGGCACCACCTTCAACTAACTTGTCCAGCCTACAGGCAAGGTGCAGTGAAGCAAGAGGTGCCTTTTCAGGAAGAAAAGCATCTCTCCAGTACATACCAGATTCCTCACAATGATCTCAGAGCCTGCCTGGACAGCCAAGTGCAGAGGAGTTAGCTTGGAGGCATCCTGCACCCTGGAGTTCACATTAGCCTGGACACTGATCAGGAACAGCACACTCTCAATGTCTGAGTTCTGAACAGCTACATGGAGGAAATTCCGACCTTTGTTATCCACCTGTGGCAAAAAGGGCACAGGAAACAAAATCCACTGTTTCTGGAGAACATTACATCTATGCAGCAGGACTTGCACTAAGATTCTTGCTTCCTCTACATAACTGTAGAGTCTTCCTTTCACTGCTTAACATCAGAGACTTCAGTGATAAATGTGACTAAAATAATTGCACTGAGGAATTATCAGCAACTGCTCACTCTAGGCTGCTTCAGACCACTTTGTTTCTACTTTATAACCTTGTCACTTCTTGAACACACACTGGAGAATTTGATAACAGACAAGGTCAACAGCTGTTGCAGCAAGTACTAAGCAGCAGTTAATGATAAGCTGTTAAATGAACCAAACCTGAGTCAATCTGGCTGTTTGTACTGGAGAAGGAAGCAACAGGCAATCCTGTCACACTGATGTGAAGCGTATTCATTTTTTTGCTTAATACCTAGTGCATATTGTCACTCATCTTTGCCTTGAAGCTGATATTAAATCATATGTAGAACTGGCTGTACTTGTAACCACCTTTTAGATACATTACAAAAGCTCACTAAGCACTCAAATACTTTACTAGTAATTACACTTAGAGAGATTAAGAAACTCCCGAACAGCTGCCTGAGCATCACATCAGAAGCCTGAAGATATAGTTAGAGGTTTTTATAGTTCAGCAGTGCAGCCTGACATCCATTTTTCAGTTATTTAGATCAGTGTTTCTGTTTTGGGTAGCTTGAGAACTAGGTAAAATTCTTTTTGTACTAGTTCAGCACAAGAGTTGAAATTTTTTTCCTTAAGCCTGTTCCCCAATTTATTCCTGACAAGATAAGGTTTGATAAGACCCCAGCCCTTTATATTCTTACTCACACCCCTACAGCTTCCCAGGAAATCCTGCTACAGAAAGTGGCATCTGGAAGATGTAATGGCATATAAATCCACAAGAGGATAAAGGAGAATTTGCTTGTACAACACCTGTTACCACAAACTAGTGCAGTAAGAAGAGTTGCAAGCTTGGAATAGTCCCAGCTTACCTGTTCAGCAGCTCCTGGCTCCCTCTTCAAAATAGCTTCAGCTGCTTTGTTGTTTTTATATGTCATGGCACATGCAAAGGGAGTCATTCCTTGCCTGTCACGAACATTCAGCTTAATATCTGGGTGGGAAATCATCAGCTGAATGATAACATTATGTTGATTGCTAATAGCAACGTGGATTGGAGTTCTTCCTTCTGCATCCTAGAAGGAAACCAGGAACTTTGTAACATGAAAATTCAGAAACTCAAATCCTTCCCTAATTCTGAAGGGTGAAGGAAATTTCTGTTTAGTTCTGTGACACTCAGCTGCCTTCACCTGGAACACCAAACAGCTGCAGTGGGAGCTCAAACCCCCTGGATAAGTGAAGCAAATTGGTATTTGATTCTCCAAATGGGTTGAGCCTCAATCCTGTGCTGTACAGCCACTGAAGTAGCTCAGCATAGCATTTCCCACAGACATTTTGGGGACAGAGAAAAGTATTCAAACTCAAGTCTAGCTAATGAAACTGTTTAATCACTTGTTTGTAGCATGCAGCAGTTCACAGCCATGGCTGCTCTGTGACTCCAGGTTCTGTCACTCATTTTGATGCCCTTTGCAACAGCATCAGGATCTGGAAATATTATGCAGTCGTTTTGTTGCTGTTTGCCAGGATGCTGTTGCAGGATTACTATGTCAGCAGAAGTGAAAAGTAACTTGTACATACATCACCTCAGTTCACTCAGGAAACGAAGACACTTCCCAAACATACTAACAGAGCACTCTGGAGTTTTACACTATAGCTGATTTAAGGATTCACTGCAGTATAATACAGCCCTGTTCTTGCTTCTGACTCACACTGGGACTAGAAGAGTTGAATTCTAATCATTACACCAGAAAACTAACACTGCAAGTAGTTTTTGGTATCATTCTTTTCCTTCAACACAGCTTCCTGAACTAACCCACCATAAGGGCCAAGAAAAAAGTAGAATCCTGGCCAGTCATTGCACTGGCTCAACTACAACAGAAAGACATACATTCTCCCTATTAAAAAAAAGACACAGCTGAGAGGAAAGTTTGTTTTCACTATATTACAAGCAAAAAAATCAACTTCAAAGAAACCATGCACAATTTCTCCATGTACCTGAGCATTGACATTGGCACCAAACTCCAAAAGGCACTGGATCACCTCTTCTAGTCCCCAACAGGCTGCCAAGTGTAGGGGTGTCTGTCCATCGTGAGCTTCTTCTTCACCTTCTCCATTTGGGCCTGGTTTTCTGGGACTATTCACATCACAACCACTACAAGATAATACAGTCAATTTATTACATTTAACCCAGATTTTAACTATTTCAAACAAAGGTCAGAAAAAAAGAGTCTACTAGAGCTAATCCAACAACTGCTGACACATCCCAAAAAAACATCAGTTCCTGGATTTAGCTTGACTGGTGGCATCAAGACCACGATGTTAATACAGATATAAGAATGTGTCTAAGATTAGCCAGACTTCTGCAAGTGCCATCCACCCACCACAAGTCTCCTGAAACATATTCCTGTTACTGGTTCAAAAAGGGATTAAATTAATTTGCACATGCATATATGAGAAACTTTGTACTGGGGAAGGGCTCTGACCTGCGAATAAGAAAGCATGCTATTTGTTCACTGTTTTCATCAATAGCTCTATGAAGAAGGGTTTGTAAGCAGCCACTTGGTCCTGACCCCCAACAGGTTGAATCACAGCCATGCCTAACCTGGAAGGAGANAAGGGAGTCATTCCTTGCCTGTCACGAACATTCAGCTTAATATCTGGGTGGGAAATCATCAGCTGAATGATAACATTATGTTGATTGCTAATAGCAACGTGGATTGGAGTTCTTCCTTCTGCATCCTAGAAGGAAACCAGGAACTTTGTAACATGAAAATTCAGAAACTCAAATCCTTCCCTAATTCTGAAGGGTGAAGGAAATTTCTGTTTAGTTCTGTGACACTCAGCTGCCTTCACCTGGAACACCAAACAGCTGCAGTGGGAGCTCAAACCCCCTGGATAAGTGAAGCAAATTGGTATTTGATTCTCCAAATGGGTTGAGCCTCAATCCTGTGCTGTACAGCCACTGAAGTAGCTCAGCATAGCATTTCCCACAGACATTTTGGGGACAGAGAAAAGTATTCAAACTCAAGTCTAGCTAATGAAACTGTTTAATCACTTGTTTGTAGCATGCAGCAGTTCACAGCCATGGCTGCTCTGTGACTCCAGGTTCTGTCACTCATTTTGATGCCCTTTGCAACAGCATCAGGATCTGGAAATATTATGCAGTCGTTTTGTTGCTGTTTGCCAGGATGCTGTTGCAGGATTACTATGTCAGCAGAAGTGAAAAGTAACTTGTACATACATCACCTCAGTTCACTCAGGAAACGAAGACACTTCCCAAACATACTAACAGAGCACTCTGGAGTTTTACACTATAGCTGATTTAAGGATTCACTGCAGTATAATACAGCCCTGTTCTTGCTTCTGACTCACACTGGGACTAGAAGAGTTGAATTCTAATCATTACACCAGAAAACTAACACTGCAAGTAGTTTTTGGTATCATTCTTTTCCTTCAACACAGCTTCCTGAACTAACCCACCATAAGGGCCAAGAAAAAAGTAGAATCCTGGCCAGTCATTGCACTGGCTCAACTACAACAGAAAGACATACATTCTCCCTATTAAAAAAAAGACACAGCTGAGAGGAAAGTTTGTTTTCACTATATTACAAGCAAAAAAATCAACTTCAAAGAAACCATGCACAATTTCTCCATGTACCTGAGCATTGACATTGGCACCAAACTCCAAAAGGCACTGGATCACCTCTTCTAGTCCCCAACAGGCTGCCAAGTGTAGGGGTGTCTGTCCATCGTGAGCTTCTTCTTCACCTTCTCCATTTGGGCCTGGTTTTCTGGGACTATTCACATCACAACCACTACAAGATAATACAGTCAATTTATTACATTTAACCCAGATTTTAACTATTTCAAACAAAGGTCAGAAAAAAAGAGTCTACTAGAGCTAATCCAACAACTGCTGACACATCCCAAAAAAACATCAGTTCCTGGATTTAGCTTGACTGGTGGCATCAAGACCACGATGTTAATACAGATATAAGAATGTGTCTAAGATTAGCCAGACTTCTGCAAGTGCCATCCACCCACCACAAGTCTCCTGAAACATATTCCTGTTACTGGTTCAAAAAGGGATTAAATTAATTTGCACATGCATATATGAGAAACTTTGTACTGGGGAAGGGCTCTGACCTGCGAATAAGAAAGCATGCTATTTGTTCACTGTTTTCATCAATAGCTCTATGAAGAAGGGTTTGTAAGCAGCCACTTGGTCCTGACCCCCAACAGGTTGAATCACAGCCATGCCTAACCTGGAAGGAGAAGCACAATGAGGCAGTGAAGTTTTTTTTGTCTCCAGCAGTCTCCTACTACTTGATATAGTCCTTGACTAATGCTTCTGAAACACTATCCCTTAGAGGTAGAATGAGATGCTTTATCTATTCTCATGACAGTGAACTTCAGGAAGCTACTTTAATGTTTCCTGGACTGGTATTTTATTAGTCTATTATGCAGTATTTAATTAGGCAGCATTTACTAACAGTTGAGACACTCCCCATGTATTCTGAAGAGACAAGTCTGAAGCCAGTCTGGCCAACAGTTCCCTCCCTTCCAGCTCTGACAAGCACCTACAGCAAGTCAAGCAGTATCAGCAGGCATTGCCTTTGAAGGTCTGGCCCATGGACTTGCTTTCCTAATCATTCAGCTAAGCAGAAATAGTCTTTTCAGGAACTGTATTTCTATTTGTATCTTCTACTACAGAAGAACTTCCTCAAGCAACGTGGCACTTCAATTTTGTCCCACTCCACTTGACAAAGTAGTCACAAGGTTTATAGAGGAGTAGTTTCAGTGGTGACTCCATAAAGTTCCTACCCAACACCAGCATAAATGGTCAAGTACAGTTAAAAGATACATTTCTCAGCTCCTCAGAACAGCTCCTCAATAGCTGTCTCAAGTAGAGTAACCAGATATTAGAGACAAATCATCTGAGGAGCTTCCTTATGAAGATGATGTAAGGGAAGTTTACTTAAATCTCCTTCTGGATCACCTATGCCTCAAAGTAAATAGTCTCAAAAGTAAATATAAGCCTTTAAAAGCATTCAAGATGGAATAAAAAAAACCCAGCACATACTCTAAAGCAAACATAAAACTTGTTCAGTTCTGTTCAGGAAGCTGATCATTATGGTCTGGTCTGCTACAGACTGCTGCTCTTAGTAGATCCTTGCTCTTCCCAGGATCAGGAACCCAGACAACATATTCTATACTTCTGTTACAGAGGCTGCAAATTATCTGGTTATGCAGACTACAATGTTTATCAAGAAAAAGGAAATTCTGGAGAAAGAAAAAAGCCTCTAGAAGTTAGAAAGTGGTACAAGACTACTCCATTCTTTTCATGTATCAAGTTTGTTGCTGATGAGCCCTTTGTTGCTAGCAAGGTGCACCAAAGGTGCACTAAACTAAGTCAACTGACAGTCTTACCAGAGTTGATGCAATATCTTCCAGGTTGCTCTCTAAGGCAAGCCATAAAGGAGGATTTCCTTTCTCATCTGGCACAGACATGTCTGCTCCCCTGGTACAAATAGCATCCACCACAAGAGGGAGCTGGTTTTTTATAGCCAGCTGTAAGGCCGTCTCTCCGTCCTGTGTTCTGCAGCAGGGACAGTGAGGTGTGTTACCATCAGACAGCGAGCAACAGTCAGAAATAGCAGCTGTTATAACAAGTTACAGCAGCACTTTCTATCTGTGACATTACAGAATAGGCCACCAAATTTCTAAGATAGCCTGTCAGCCATGTAAGCAAAAAGTGTTTTAAGTCTGCTCAGAAAGCAGGTTCTATCAATCTTGTTGGTGGAGCCACTTCTAATTGGTTTCAATGATAGAAAACAGGCAGCCTCAATAAGCTGGCAAGGAGAGGAGACTACCAAAGTTCAGTACCAAGTCTCTAGGACTTGAGTCTTATTACAGAGGATTCTGTTCTATCTAGAATTAAGTAGTAGCTCCCTCTGCAGCCTCACAAGGAGGAGTTATAGAAAGGTTCACATCCATAACCCCTCAGTAATCACCAGTAACATAAAAGGCAAAACACATTAACTGCACAAGTCACATTTAACAATGACCTCAAGATGTTACATAAAGGTTGTCACTACTACCTACCCTGAAACACATCCCAGGTTGAGAGCTGTCTCAGTCTTACCTGACATTTATATCTGCCTGATGTTCCAGCAGGAAGAGAGCACTCTTACTGTCCTGCCTCTGGATTGCCATATGCAGGAGAGTCTGTCCATCTGACATGGTGTCATTGATGGACGCCCCGGAGCCAAGCAGCTGGCAGGTTTTAGATTAACTGTCAATAAAAGTAAAAAAATAGGAGTCCTATAATAGTCATTAAAGTTAGTAGTACATACCATTTTCTTTAGTTTATATTTTTCATTTTTGTATTTTTATTAAAAGCTATCTATAATTAATGCTAATTTCCGATATTTGTCCAGCAAGATACCTTCAAAACACAGCATTGTTTGTGCAAGAGTAAGTCTAAGAATAATGAGGACAACAACTTACAGTTGTCTTGGCAGGTAGCTTGGCATTCTTCCAAATTCTTGAAGTTGTTCTGGTTTCCTAGGCACCCACCATACTTGAACACTTCACATAACTTTGTCTCTTTGTTATAGAAATACCTGGAAAAATAACCTCGGCAGATTCCAGGGTCTTTCTCATGAAAGCAGAAGTTGGGTTTTTCTATAAAGAATGGTAAATGATAAACAGGGTGGGGAAAAAAATAATTCTAAAATAAACCTGTAATTTTTGACTAAAGACCACCTGTAAAATAACTGCTGCTTTATTGTACTTCTTTTGTTCTATACCTAACATTGCAATATTTTGCTGAAGTATTACAGGGACATTTTTATTGCTTTTTCTTCTCAAGTATCCAGTAAATTATATCTTGGAAAATGAGGACTAATGATTCCACTAAGTGTCTTCCTACATTTAAGCTTTTAGATGAAAATGAGGTTTTACTTGGAAGTAAAACAAGACTTGAATCTAAGATGGATCATCAAATCTAAGTATGTAATCTTGTAATAAATGTTATTTTAGTAAATGTTAGTGTGAATTATACAAAAAGCAATGTTAAAATAGAAGGAAAAAGGAAATAGCTTTTAAAAAAAGAACAGGGGGAAAAAAAATCTAACAATGCATATTTTCTGGAACAGTCAACTGCTATAAAAGGATGCAGGAAACCGGGAGGAAAAGCAGCTATTCTGTCATTTTTCAGTTCCAGTTCCTAGTTTGCAATCAGTAACTACAATATCCACCCAAAAAAAATAAAAAATAAAAATTGAGAAATGAATACTGCATAATTTGACTGAATATGAGGTCATGATATCGTGGCTTCTGTCAGAGATGAAAACCACACAACCATACAACAATCCCCAAATGCCTATTTCTCACCATATTAATTTTTTTATTATTATATTCTCAAAAGAAAATAATGGAAACCATAATTAATTATATGCAGAGATATTCTCAAATTCTTGCTGGTAGGTACTTCGAAATACAGTTCTTGACTGAGTTGACTTGTAGAGAAAAGAGACAATCCTATCAGCTGTGACACTTAAAGGCCTTCCTTACCTGTGAAACTCAGAAGCATATAATGAGACTAAGTGTGCAGAAGGCTGCCATTTTAATAAAAATTACTATAGAACAACTATTTTGAAGTCCCTAATATTTTTGAGTAGGTTTTGGAGCTGTAAAAAAAGATAATCTTATTATGTCTATTTCAGCCAAGTATGTATTAAGAATTGCTAGAACAAGAATATAATTTAAANGTACTGTAGTACTCAAGCTGCAACTCAGCTAGTATTACTCTACAAAATCCTCTTACTGAAAGAGCTGAGGGAGGCAGAAGCCTCATCGTTACAGATGCCTGTAACCATATTTGATTCCAGCAACTACCTCAACCAGTGCTTTTATGTGGGAGAGGAAAGGGACCTGTTGTACAGCCAGAATACAACCTGAGGCCAGGAGTTCAAGTCCATTCTCTACAGTGGTGAATTTGGAAAGATTTCATGGGAAAATTCATTTTCCAGTCTTTACAAGCAGATGATCCCAGTTTAAGACTACATTTAGCCAGTTTTACTGGTTGCCCTGGATATAATTTATATATAATATTAGTAGCTAGTCAAAATACACTTCAGATGCCATCCTAACACACTGCTCCACTACAGCATCAATTCAGTCTGAACCAGAATTATACCTCTCTGTTCCAGGATGANAGCTGCTATCGTGTGCATGCCTGAGGAAATGAAGCTCATTAGTATTTCACCTCCAAGTTGTATAACAATTAGAGATACTGAAGATCAATAAAGGTTCCAGCTTTCCATTTTCAGCCATTACTGCAGGAGATGCACCTACTGAAGTTTACAGACACAGCCTAAACCAACTCACAGCTCTACCCAGCTTGAATCTTCATTTACAGATTGAGCCAATGTTGATTAGAATCCTTCTGATCTTTGCTTAAAGCCATGAGATATGGTTTGGTTTACAGCAGAGCTTTCCCATTAGTTCTGTCAACCTAAGTGTAGTAGAGCCTTCCTTAACCCTACTTCACCTAATTCTCCACACCCCTTCAGAGTTGTCCAAACACACTCACTCTGGTGTGATCAGCTATAGTCAATGTTTAGCTTCATTCCTCCTCCATCTCAGGAGCAGCTAAGGGCAATAGCAGAGGGTAAGCTACATTTAAGTTTCCTTGCATTGAAAAGGAAAGCAAAAAGCCTGGACAGTAAAGACACATGGTACCCAGGGTGACATCTAGCACTCATCAGGAAGCATTCTGCCTCACCTAAGATCAGAGTAGTCACCTCCCACACAGCTGCTGTTTCCAGCTCAGCAGGACCATACTTAAATTCATTTAGTGACCACACCACCTTTTTCTATGTCCTGATACTGTTGAAATGTCACTGGGCTGCAAACAAAAATATCTAGTTTCCCTCAAATCATTCCCCTTCATATTTCAGACAAGAACACATTTTCTGAAGCAGCTCACCTTCCTTTTGCAAAGGTCAGCACTGCTGCATTACCCAGTACCAAGACCAGAGTCAGCCATGAGAATACACCACAGTGATCTGACAAGAACCAGGGAATTCAGTAAAATAATCTCACAGACTGGAGTACAGCTGCAGGCATAAGGCTCCAGGCTACCTGCCAGTCAGCAAGGGAAGCTACAGGGCTAGAAATCTACCAGGAAATCTGATGTGAAGCATTCCATATAAGCTGAAAAAATCTACAGCTCTCTAATAGTTTCTCAGTAGCCAGACAGTCACCTGCTGGTTTGTCTTAAAATAAAATCTTTTCCACATCATAGCTTCCACATCTTGGTAAATTATCCTCTTGCTTTAAAGGAACATACCTGTCCAAAGAGCCAATCCCAGTACAGTCTGGTCTCTCGAGTCCTTTAAACTGAAGTCAGGAATAATTTGCAGGTTGTTGGTAGCATGAAGAGCATTAGCTACAGAGAAGAGCAGAAAGAATTAGAGCAGTCTCATAACTGACCTGCAGCTACGCACCGAAAGCTGCACAAGTAGCAATGTCACATTTTGAAGCAGGCTGTTCTTTCAGCAGTCAGCTTGAAAGATCTAAGCAAGATCCCTTCAGTTTTCCAGCTGTGATACTGCTTTGGATTCAGGTAGTACTGCCACTGCTGCCTTACCTCAACTTTCTAGCTAAGAGGCTTAACCTGCCCCCTTTCTATCTCCATTTCCCAATCCAATGACACACAGCTCAGAATGAGGAGTGGCATCTGTTCTGCACTGTGGTAGTAGCATCTCTTCCAGCTCCCTGGGATGGAGATATTCTTCCCAATTCACCTACTCCCTTCTAAATCCCACTGATGGTAGAAGAAAAAAAACAGGCCTTTCTTCAACTGTCCAACTCCCTTCCTATGGCTAGAAAGGGGAAGCTGAACTAGTAGCATTTCATAAACTGCCATCTGCTAGTACTGTAGTACTCAAGCTGCAACTCAGCTAGTATTACTCTACAAAATCCTCTTACTGAAAGAGCTGAGGGAGGCAGAAGCCTCATCGTTACAGATGCCTGTAACCATATTTGATTCCAGCAAC
The DNA here is from genome assembly GCA_013401355.1 of Ceyx cyanopectus. NCBI lineage: Eukaryota > Metazoa > Chordata > Aves > Coraciiformes > Alcedinidae > Ceyx > Ceyx cyanopectus. The sequence goes on from VYZU01085938.1 coordinate 43,981, forward strand.
TACCTCAACCAGTGCTTTTATGTGGGAGAGGAAAGGGACCTGTTGTACAGCCAGAATACAACCTGAGGCCAGGAGTTCAAGTCCATTCTCTACAGTGGTGAATTTGGAAAGATTTCATGGGAAAATTCATTTTCCAGTCTTTACAAGCAGATGATCCCAGTTTAAGACTACATTTAGCCAGTTTTACTGGTTGCCCTGGATATAATTTATATATAATATTAGTAGCTAGTCAAAATACACTTCAGATGCCATCCTAACACACTGCTCCACTACAGCATCAATTCAGTCTGAACCAGAATTATACCTCTCTGTTCCAGGATGACTGACACCACATCTGGGTGATTGTGAGCAATGGCCATGTGAAGGGGAGTTTGCAGATAAATACTCTCTGCTGGTGAAGAAGGTGTATCCTTCTGAGCAAGCACTGCTGCTGAAGTCTGGATGTTTGGATTGGCTCCTTGTTGCAGCAGTTCTGCTGTCAGGTTTGCTAGGCCACGCCTGCAGGCTGTATGCAGTGGTGTTTCTCCCTTGAACAAACAGGGTACCAGGTTAACAGCTTGAGACACAAAGAGAAATAGCTTGTAAACTACTGTGCCCATGAGAATTGGTGTGAAGAGCTTAACTCCTAGTAGCTGAAGCTCCTCAGGACTTTCAAACTACAGGTTAGCCTATGTTAAGGACTATTACAACAGGTACTGAGGGAAGCATTAAAGGCATGTTCACAACTGGTGATGTTGCAAGAACAGTGGCAGGAGAACACAACAGTTGTTTTCAGCTGTTTACTAGTGGTCAGACATGGAAAAGGCTCAGCAAGTGTTCCAACTTGCTTCCATCTATGGTTGGCAATGAGAGATCTCGGCTACCTTCAAAAAGAAGGGAAATAAGGAAACTTTCATACTATAGCCTAGAAGTTTCTGTTTTACCCATTTGTTTTGGTGGTTGACTTTTGCTCCATGAGTTGCTAGGAAGAGAGAAGCTGCCTCATTTCCTGCACCAGCTGCCCTCTGAAGTAANACCATACTTAAATTCATTTAGTGACCACACCACCTTTTTCTATGTCCTGATACTGTTGAAATGTCACTGGGCTGCAAACAAAAATATCTAGTTTCCCTCAAATCATTCCCCTTCATATTTCAGACAAGAACACATTTTCTGAAGCAGCTCACCTTCCTTTTGCAAAGGTCAGCACTGCTGCATTACCCAGTACCAAGACCAGAGTCAGCCATGAGAATACACCACAGTGATCTGACAAGAACCAGGGAATTCAGTAAAATAATCTCACAGACTGGAGTACAGCTGCAGGCATAAGGCTCCAGGCTACCTGCCAGTCAGCAAGGGAAGCTACAGGGCTAGAAATCTACCAGGAAATCTGATGTGAAGCATTCCATATAAGCTGAAAAAATCTACAGCTCTCTAATAGTTTCTCAGTAGCCAGACAGTCACCTGCTGGTTTGTCTTAAAATAAAATCTTTTCCACATCATAGCTTCCACATCTTGGTAAATTATCCTCTTGCTTTAAAGGAACATACCTGTCCAAAGAGCCAATCCCAGTACAGTCTGGTCTCTCGAGTCCTTTAAACTGAAGTCAGGAATAATTTGCAGGTTGTTGGTAGCATGAAGAGCATTAGCTACAGAGAAGAGCAGAAAGAATTAGAGCAGTCTCATAACTGACCTGCAGCTACGCACCGAAAGCTGCACAAGTAGCAATGTCACATTTTGAAGCAGGCTGTTCTTTCAGCAGTCAGCTTGAAAGATCTAAGCAAGATCCCTTCAGTTTTCCAGCTGTGATACTGCTTTGGATTCAGGTAGTACTGCCACTGCTGCCTTACCTCAACTTTCTAGCTAAGAGGCTTAACCTGCCCCCTTTCTATCTCCATTTCCCAATCCAATGACACACAGCTCAGAATGAGGAGTGGCATCTGTTCTGCACTGTGGTAGTAGCATCTCTTCCAGCTCCCTGGGATGGAGATATTCTTCCCAATTCACCTACTCCCTTCTAAATCCCACTGATGGTAGAAGAAAAAAAACAGGCCTTTCTTCAACTGTCCAACTCCCTTCCTATGGCTAGAAAGGGGAAGCTGAACTAGTAGCATTTCATAAACTGCCATCTGCTAGTACTGTAGTACTCAAGCTGCAACTCAGCTAGTATTACTCTACAAAATCCTCTTACTGAAAGAGCTGAGGGAGGCAGAAGCCTCATCGTTACAGATGCCTGTAACCATATTTGATTCCAGCAACTACCTCAACCAGTGCTTTTATGTGGGAGAGGAAAGGGACCTGTTGTACAGCCAGAATACAACCTGAGGCCAGGAGTTCAAGTCCATTCTCTACAGTGGTGAATTTGGAAAGATTTCATGGGAAAATTCATTTTCCAGTCTTTACAAGCAGATGATCCCAGTTTAAGACTACATTTAGCCAGTTTTACTGGTTGCCCTGGATATAATTTATATATAATATTAGTAGCTAGTCAAAATACACTTCAGATGCCATCCTAACACACTGCTCCACTACAGCATCAATTCAGTCTGAACCAGAATTATACCTCTCTGTTCCAGGATGACTGACACCACATCTGGGTGATTGTGAGCAATGGCCATGTGAAGGGGAGTTTGCAGATAAATACTCTCTGCTGGTGAAGAAGGTGTATCCTTCTGAGCAAGCACTGCTGCTGAAGTCTGGATGTTTGGATTGGCTCCTTGTTGCAGCAGTTCTGCTGTCAGGTTTGCTAGGCCACGCCTGCAGGCTGTATGCAGTGGTGTTTCTCCCTTGAACAAACAGGGTACCAGGTTAACAGCTTGAGACACAAAGAGAAATAGCTTGTAAACTACTGTGCCCATGAGAATTGGTGTGAAGAGCTTAACTCCTAGTAGCTGAAGCTCCTCAGGACTTTCAAACTACAGGTTAGCCTATGTTAAGGACTATTACAACAGGTACTGAGGGAAGCATTAAAGGCATGTTCACAACTGGTGATGTTGCAAGAACAGTGGCAGGAGAACACAACAGTTGTTTTCAGCTGTTTACTAGTGGTCAGACATGGAAAAGGCTCAGCAAGTGTTCCAACTTGCTTCCATCTATGGTTGGCAATGAGAGATCTCGGCTACCTTCAAAAAGAAGGGAAATAAGGAAACTTTCATACTATAGCCTAGAAGTTTCTGTTTTACCCATTTGTTTTGGTGGTTGACTTTTGCTCAATGAGTTACTAGGAAGAGAGAAGCTGCCTCATTTCCTGCACCAGCTGCCCTCTGAAGTAAGCAGTTTCCTAAAGAAGAAATCATGAACACTGTTAGAATGCTATCCCAAGCACACTCTGGTACTACCAAGGGTGCTAGTACCCACCTCTCTACCTTACACATTTCTATTTCAAGCCAACAAAGAAAATCCTAGGTACTGGTATTCCCTTTGCATGTGGCAGTCCAGTGTTGCAATAACATTTAGCAATTAGATTTTGAAATTGCAAAGAGAATATTGGGTCCTGGCAAGAAGTCCAGATTTTCTGTCACTTCCTGCAAGTTACACTGAGCTTGGGACTGTCAGTGCTCCAGCTCTGAATAAAGCTGTTGCCACCTACATTGACTAAGTAGCAAATGCTGTTGAAACCCCATTAAGCAATTAAGTTTCAATCCTTCCACCTACACAGAAATACAAACCTCTGTTTTACCTGTGACTGTGTCTGGAGCATCTGTATTGCTGCCTCGTTGGATCAATCTTGCTGCAAAACTGTTCTCATCAAATGATGTTCCATTTACCACAGGGGCATCCTCAAAAGGGTTTACAGACTGATCAGATGATACAGTGATATACTGAACTGCAAGCCACAGAGCTGTGCTTCCTTCATGATCCTTCAGCTCCAAATCTAGTCTAAAAAGAAGAGTTCACATCTCTCAGTTTATACATTAAAGAGTGGTTCCCCAATGCAGCTTATTCAAGTGTCTGAAGAGCTGTACCAGTTAATCTAAGAGCTCAGTGACACTATTTGCTCACTATTTACTCCCTGTAGCTCCAGTTAGGTCAGAGAATTTGTGAATACTGAGACAAACAAGACATATTATAATGACTAAAGTTAAGTTTGTTGCTCCTAGTAGAGGGATGGCCCTAGTAGATTAGAGCTCCCACCAACTGAAACCAAGAGGAAAATCCTCTTGCATTTGCAGTTCTCATACAGTTTACTTGAATTCAACTATAAAGAAACTGAGTCAAATGAAGTATTTCTGCTTCATTACCTTAAGAAATCATCTCTATTGGCTTTAAGCAGAACTCAAGTTGAACTCAAGAAGGTATTCAGGCATTTTCAGAAGTCTTATTACTCTGCTTAGCTCCACTACAAACAATGTTAATGCTACATTCTTTCACTTAGCCCTCTTTAAAGAGCAACAAGATACAGTTTGCTTCCTCACTACAGCAGGGCAACAGCTGCTTTGGCTTCTGGCACTGGCCTGGCATTTTAAGCAATACAAAGCCTTTACACTTTTGCAGCCTCATTCTAAGGCCCAAAAGCATACAGGAGTTGTCAAACCGGTTTTCTTGTCTTCACTGTGCAAGGTAACTTCAGCATATTTCACATTTAAGTGAGACTTACTGTTTGCACTGGAGAAGCTGACTGAAGACAGGTTCATTCCTGACCACAACTGACACATGTAATGGGGTTCTGTAATTGAAGCAAAGTAGTTACATCACTAATGAGACATTGAAGATTTTGCCCATGGTCCCAACATGCCCCTGCAGATTTATGGGGATACCTCTTGCCTCTGCTTTCAGGAGAATGGCACAAGCACATATTGGAAAAAAAAAAAAAAAAGCCATTCACCCTTTTGGTGAAAGTGATTCCAAGTAATTTAGTAGCAGTCAACTCTTCATAATAATAGGAGAGCTGACTTTGAAGGAAAAAGGACAGGAGCTTGACCTCCTGATCAGAACTGGGTAGCTGATGTACTTCAAATATCTAAGTCTCTATTGTTTTATGTACTTGGTGGCCAATTTATGACTTGTTTACAGGCCCCTGCAGCAGATAACACTCAGCAGGTACTGGCTCCAATTGAATTTCAGTTTCACTGACAGCTTCAAAGAGAAGTACCTCTCAGGAATACTCTTTGCCATCTTTCCCAGCTTGCTTTAATGTTCAGTGATACAATAAAGGCAAATCAATTGTGTGCCATGTGTTCTAACACAATCAGCCCATTCCAGCTTTCCCTAGCTGGGTCATGTTTCCTTGGCCATGACAGGGTGTGATTCAGCCTGCACAGCTTTCTGTGGGAACTCTGAGCTGGGAACTCCCCAGATCCCAAACTGGATGGATGAATTCACCCGTCCTGCCTCCAGTTATCACCTGTGCTTTGCTGCCAGACCTGACCAGGTTTTTTTCTAAGCTGCATCAGCTCACTGCAGTATGATCTGTCCAACTGGCAGCAGAGTTCCAGCAGTGCTTACCTCCCTTGGCTGTCCTGCATATTCGGATTGGCTCCTGCCTGCAGGAGGGACTCTGCTATCTGTGCCATCTCTGCCATCACATCTGGCAAATGCTTCTTGGGGTTGTATGATGCCACAAGGTGCAGAGGAGTCTCCTGGTCTCCCAGTGTAGCAGCATTCACACGGGCACCATTTTTAATGAGGAAGTTTGCAGCAAATTTATCTCCTTTTGTGAAACAAAACAAGGTTGTTTATGGCTATATTTAAATATACAAGATCCACAGAGACCAGAAAATGAATACACATTATTTCCCTCCACACTGTACAATCACTCCAAGACAAGTGTCTCCCCTCTGAATGCCTGAGCAATAAGTAACTTCAAGAACACTTCACTGCAAAGTCAGGATTAAAATATTTCATCATAAAAACACTTGAAAAAAGTGTTTTGCCCAGAGGTTAGAAGCAACTCAGGTTTATTATTCTGGAGATATTGCATTTGCTGGTGCCTCTGTCAAGATAAATCATCACTGCTTTAACACACTGCTAGACAAATGGTCAAACTCAGAAGACAAGCAGATTCTGAACAAAAGGTGCTATTCCAGGGTTCAGGCAAAAGTGTGCAGTTCAAGTTAGTCATCATCTGCTCAGTTTTGCTGCATCAACAAGCAGTAACACAGCCTTTGCTATAAGTTTAGGCTCTTCTACACAAGCTAAGGGCTTCAGCATGTAGGACTCTCCATGCACAGACATTCATAAGAACTCCCTCAAGAGCTTCTCAGGTCAGAACTTCAGCCCACTTCAGTCCATGGAATGTTGCACTTCAACCACCAAGATGTGGAGAATGGCATTAGAATGATGCCAATTCCCCTTCTGCCAGACTCCTTGGAATGGTCATATTCACAGGTTGCTTGCCCTGAATGCCAGGCTGGAGAAGAGATCACTTTGCCTGCTGTAGCAATACAACAATCCTGCTGCATTCTAACAGCAAAAACCAAACCCCATCTTCTGATTTCCCCATCTGATATTCCCCACTCTACAGTGATCATAAGAAACAAGAACCATGTGGCAAGTTCAGACAATTTGCTCCAGCTCCATTTGCAGACCATGTGATTGTTCACAGTGCTTAATTCACAGCAGCTTTGGTTACTGAGATGCAGCACTCACCCCCAGAGCTCCAGCTCAGACTGGAAGCAGCCATTAGAACTAGAGGACAAAGACCAGTATGAAGAGCAGCTAGCTGCAGGCTCTAGTGCATTAGAGGCCTGCAACCATCTCAACACTGACCCATGCCTCCATCTACTGCTGCTGGAGACACCAGCATTTCCCCAGGAGATTGAAGGAAGAAATCAGGAGCTGTATTTTGAGCTCAAGAAACTACTTTTCTAAAAGTCCAAAAGAGCTTGCTGGTAAAAAAAAACTTGTGCTTTTAATTTATAGCACTACAATACCCTCATGGCTATTGTATGCTACAAACTGACTACTAGAGGCAGTGCTAGGTAAGGTTCTTGTTGTGCTTGGCTTTCTGGAGTGGAGAGCTGCCAAAGATACCATTGCAGGCAACTAGTAGCAGGAGGCGCTCACTGGAGGTTCTTTTTTTTAAGCCCAGCTTTGGCCATGGGCCAAGATGCTGCTGCTCCAAAGCCTTCAGAATACTGTGGCCATGGCAACCAGGTCCTACTGTGCTCCAGTTCTCCGAAGATGCATTTCCCACTCTAAGGTGAAGAGCAGCTCAAGGTAACTACAAGATAGTACTCAGACTCTGCTCTGATAACTATGCTACTATTCAGCAGAGCTTTGAAGATATTCAGACTGGCACAGAAGCACCTCTACCTGCTCATCTTCTTCCAGTCAGGCTTTCCTCCCCTAAAACTGCAGGGCAGTAGCAAGGGCTCCTGCTGTTAACTAGTCAGAGAGGAGCATTTGCTGCATCCAATCCAGGTCTAGAAAAAGCCTTCATCTTTATTTATCACTAGGCTGTCATGCTTGAGCCACCTATCTGCCAGAAAGATTGTGTTGTCAAGCTACAAAATTCTCAGCTTCTCCCTGCAGTTCTCCTTTAGCAGGCAATATTCTACTGGATGGCCTTGGGATGCCCTGCAGCTTGTTCTGGTTGCCAGGCTAGCTTTCAGATGCAAAGAGCTTGTTTGGTTTGAATTTACAAAACCAAAAACCCGACACTGAACTAAAACAAAGTTCATACTCGACCACAATCTTCTAACAGAAGCATCAGCTAGGAAGTGACACGGGAATAGATTGTGGAATTTACACACCACCCTGGCAACAACTGCAAGAGAACAAGGCTTCACACCCTATTACTTACCTCTCTGAATAGCTTTATGTAACAGGCTCCAGCCTCTCTTGTCTGCCCTATCCACATCAGCCTTGTGGCTGACCAGGGTAGCTGCAATACCCTCCAATCTTTGGGCAAGGGCCAAGTCCAGAGCAAGATCTCCATTGTGATCCAATTCATTGAGCTTCCCAGGAAGCTACAACACAAATGCAGTCAGTTGACAGGAGTTACTGGCACATTCACCAGCCCAAACACATTTTACCAAGCCATTCCAACAACCACAACATTACACCTTCAGCTCTACCACAAAATATGACTGCTGTGTTTAGTAGGTGAACCTTTCCCAGGAAAACAATCAGCAGAGGGCTCTTCAGGGAGCAAATGGAGTTCCAAGTCTGGTTTAACCCAAGACTAGGACACACTCTTAAGAAATGCTGCCCACACAGCCATATTCAGCATTGTACCAGGAAGAGTTACTCAGTCATTCCTTTAAGACACCTCAAATCCCAAGTGCATTAGCACCTAAGGGTGCTACAGTCCCAGCTACAATTAGAATCTGAGGTAAAGAATTGATTAATTATTGAAAAATAATAATTCTTTATAATTAGTATTTGAATAATTCTTTCTTCCCCTTTGTTGTGGGACAATTTCTTTGCTAGTGTGGAATGTTCATCCAAACAGCAAAAGCACTTCTTACTTCAAACATTCCATGGGAGAGGAAAAAGCATTTATTCAAAGAGCTGGTGCTTCCTGAGCTGCCAGGAGGCAGCACAGTTGACCAGGACATCATTCAAAATGAACAAAGCATTAGGGATTGGATTTTTAGATATAATCTATTGCATAAAATAGATTCTATTTCTAAGTGTTATGGATCACTTCTGTATTGTGTCTTCATTCACCTTTAGCACTAGGCCTCCTCTACATGCAGGGAGGGAGCTATGGCAATGCCACAGTTAGTGCAAACAGAATCAGCACCAAGGTGGAGTTGTGATTAAAGCAGTTCTAGGAAATCCCAAATTCTCAGCCATCAAGAAATCACTGTACCTGTGAATCCATTTCAATAAGATACAAAAAGACTACATCTTCTCTCTCAACTTTAATAGCCTTGTGCAAAGGATATTCTGTCTTGGACTTGAACATTTTATACAACAACTGAGCACTCATGCTGCTGAAATCTTCTTTCCTCAGGTCATCCTAGAAACAAAAAGACAAGGTAAGCTAAACTGCTTTGTTTGCAAACAAAACCCTGCACAACTATCAGCTGCCAAAGTTTGGTTCAAAGCTTCATTTTGGCAACATCACAACAAGAGCAACAATCCAAGGTAGCCTTTTCAGACTCAAAGTTTCCCAACTGTTTCTTCCATCTCATGTTCTAGTTTCAACATCTGTTAGGGAAGTTTCTTCCCTTTTGTCCAGACATGGAAAACTAGCATTTGACCAGACACTAGATTCATATCTAGTCTCTAAACTAATTCTCTATCTGGGCTTAAATCAAAAATTAAGATTTTTTCTGACTAAAACAACTTTTGAAGACTGAAAACTTCACAGAACTTAGAAAAACTCTGAGTAGAAGTAAACATGCTTAAAAATATAAAGGCCTTCAGTTTGGGTTAGGGCTCCTTTTGTCTAAATGTCATGTCCAGGGAGAAAACAGTGTCAAAAGTCAGGCTCCAGAAGCTGTAAAGAGTTAAAAAGGCTGCTAGGTCAGAGACAAGAATTTCTCTTTCTTCAGAGGTCAAAGCACTTCCCTCAGCTTTGGCATTAGCCAAACAAACATGCACATCTGGGGGATGCATTTTAGATTTAGAGTAACCCAAATCCTCATGTACTCAGCCCTTAAAATGAAACTTGTCAACAGCAGATAATCCATTACTCACTTATCAAACCTTCCTCAAAATAAAAGATCAGAGGAAGTGAAACTTCCAAGCCCATTGCACAACTCTCTTCTCCTCCCTCCAGCACAGAAAATAAACTAACCCCTGGCTTACACCTATTCTTTGTAGAAGTAAAAGCAGGCCTGGGATTTATGATCTGCATGAAACCAACTATGTACCAAGTGCTAAACAGTTCAGAGCCCAGATTTGATAAACAACCTTCCTGCTTCTTAAAACACAGGCCACTTGGATTGGCTCAGGTGTAAGAAAGCAAGTGACTTTTTACAGTGAAGTGTTTCCAGGGAACAGAACAACTCTTCAGGTTATAAGCTACTTCCACCAGTCAAGGCATCCACACTAAGACAGACAACAGGCATTGCCTCTTTTAAAACAATAAACCACATCTTGAAGAAGGAGCCATTGAATGTGCTTTGCTTCCAACAAAATTATGAGCTAGTATTGTAGAGAATATCAATTAGTGTCAAAAAGCATGTATTCCAAAGATAACTGAGACAGAGGGGAAGGGAAAAGCCCTCCCAGCCTAGAAGCATCCCCTGCACTCACAGCAAGGGACAGGGACATTTGACAGCTTCATCAACACTTGCTCCTTGTAAACATGTAAGGATCAGCATAATAGGTCCCCTTAGTCACTGAGTTATCAGAAATCCACATTATTCCCATCCCACCTGACATGGTTCCATATCACACCAAGATACACAGGAGGATTACACAGGACAGTAAATTAAGAGGAATGCTACTGATTTCAGTTCCTACACTATGGAAATATTTTTTCCTCTTGCCTCCTTCTGGCAGTACTTACCCAGTGACTAGCAATGATCTCAGCACAGTAGTTGAGGAGTGTGCTGGCATTCAGCTCCTCAGCAGTCTGATAGAAACGGATGCAGTTCCTGACATTGACCAGGGACATCACTCCTTTTTCACACCTGTCAAGACAAGACAGCCAGTGGTGAGGAAGCAGCTTGGCTGTCATCACTCTGCTGTAACAGGGTCCTAGATACTCCTTTTTTTTCCTAGATGATAGTATAAAATGGCTTGGCCTTGCTTTACTACAGGATTAGGCAGCATGAACATACTTAAGGCCTGTGAGACAGCTTCCCTAGGAGCAGACTCCTGTTAGAATCCATCTGAGCTGCTTCCACCAGTGCTGCAGGAGCTGCTGATGTTGCTGTCCTCTTGCTCTCCATTTGACTGATCATGGAGAACAGAGGAGGTGCCTCAGGACTAGAAGAAAGTCACTGTCACTCCAGTCTTCAAAAAGGCCAAGAGGGAAGATCTTGACAATTACAGGCCAGTCAGCCTCACCTCCAGCCCTGGAAAAGTAACGGAGCAGCTCATTCCAGAGGTCACATCCCAGAACGTGAAAGAAAAGGTTGTCAAGAGCAGCCAGCATGGATTCACTAAAGGGAAGTCATCTCTGACTAACCTGAGAGCCTTCTACAATGGTGTGACCGAATGGGCAGAGGCAGGCAGAGCAGTGGATGTGTCTACACTGCCTTCAGCAAGGCTTTTGGCACTGTCTCCCCAACATCCTCATGGGTAAGCTCAGGGAATATGGGTTAGATCAAACAGTGAGATGGGTTGGGATCTGGCTGAACAAGAGCTCAGAGGGTTGTGCTCTGTGGTGCAAAGTCCAGCTGGCAACCTGTAACTAGTGGTGTTCACCAAGGGTCAGTTCTGGGTCCAGTCTAATCCAACACCATCAATGACCTGCACAGTGACCCTCTCAGCCAGTTTGCTGATGATGCAGAACTGGGAGGAGTGGCTGACACCAGAGCTGAGCTGCCATCCAGGAAGATCTGGACAGGCTGGAGAACTAGGCAAAGGCAACCTCATGAAAACCTTCAACAAGGGTAAGTGCAGAGTCCTACACCTGGGGAGGAACAACACCAAGCACCAGTACAGGTGAGGGGTAGATCTACTGGGAAGCAGCTCCACGGAGAGGGACCTTGGTGTCCTGGGGGACAGTAAGTTCTTCACAGGACAGCAATGGGCCCTCATGGCCACAAAGGCCAATGTTCTCCCGGGGGTTATCAAGAAGAGTGTGGCTAGCAGGTTGAGGGAGGTTATCCTCCCTCTCTGCTCTGCCCTAGTGGGACTACATCTCAAATATTGATTTCTGGGTTCCCCAGTTCAAGGACAGAGAAATACTGGAGAGAGTCTAATAGAGGCTATGAGGATGATGAAGGTACAGAAACATCTCTGCTGAGGAAAGGCTGAAAGCCCTAGGGCTTTTTAGCCCAGAAAACAGAAGCTTGAGAGGGGATCTCAGGCATGTTGACAAATATCCCCCAAGGGAACAAGCTGAAGTAGGAAAGACCTCCACCTCACAAGTACTCCAGTGTTCACAAGCACCTTTGTGCCAAAGCTGGAAGAAGGCACAGCAAATACAGCTCTTGATTTAACAAAAGGGATGAGCTTTAACAGCAGACCCATCTGATCCTTAATGTGAAGCTATTAGCTTGAGTTTACAGGAAGAAAATTCAAGTACCAAATGAAGATGAAGTTAAACATTGCAGTGATCTTCAAGCAGATATTCAGACTAAGAAAATGGGAACACTTGTCTCCAGGTGCAGATACCTACCAAGACATCTAATAATTACTAGCAGCATAAATCTGGACTTGTCACTAGGCTACCATGCCCAGACAGCTGCAGAATGTTTAGTCAGCACCAGATGGTTGGTACAAGGCTTGAAGGCAGTTTTGACATCTCTAAGGGCAATGCTCAATTCTTTGGTCAAATAATTGTCAGCAGTTTAGTTTGGTTCATGTTGAGTCACACTTAGATCATACACTGTGAATGCCATGTATTGCTACAGCCTCAGACACCCCCTGGGCAAAAGTGTACTGTATCAAACAGTACTTGGACTAAATTCAAGGCTTCAAAGTAGTACACCACTTGAAGAGGTTTCAATTTGTACATTAAGGTTTCTCACTAACCCTAAGTGGTTATTTAGGGCACTCTATGTTCAAGAGAACAATCTAGACCCTATTAGGCCACTGATTGTTGTTAGTGTTCTCCAAGTTCCTTTGCTGCAACTCTCCAGAGCTTATTAATAATATACTGATACACTGCTTTCTCTCAATGCCAAATTAGAGTTTAGTTGGACAGGGAGAGGAACTGGAAAGTAAAATCTATTAAGAAAAACTGCTACAGCTTAGCTGTAATGCAAGGCTTCATTTCCTGCAATTAACTGTACTATTAAAACCTCAACACTGACAAAGCAGAATGTTACCCAGCTGCCAGCAGCTATCATTTTCTTTCTAGTCAAAGAAGGTTGAAGAGTTCAAGAAGATTCATTGTATTTCCCAAGACTCACCTTTCTCTAAGCAGCTGGAGCTGAAATTTATTAGCTAGTTTCATAAGCTCTGTCAAGAAGATATCATCTTCTCTTAGCTCAAGTTCATCCGTGTAGATCCAGCGCAGCATTGCCATGGTTACCTCTGGGTCAGCATCTGGTACAGAGAGAACTGGGATTAATAAAATACCCAAAGAACAATCACTTCTTCAAGCAGTTGCTAGTCCTCTGACTGTGAGAGTCACAGCTACCGTGAAACAAAGCCACATTGAGACTGCACTGCTCCCAAAAAAAAAAAAAAAGAAAGTCAAAACTGGTCCAGGGTTGAAACTAGTTAGAGGCTGGCAGCAAGAGGGAAAACCTTTTCCAATGCAGAATGCAGGGAGCCCTGTAACACCCCCTGCCCACCACAAAAATATTTCATGTTTAGGGACCAGCAGTGCCCCTTCCAAGTCTTTGGTGAGTGACATACAGCTAAATCCACATCTACACAGGACAAGCACAAAACCCTTTTTGATTTAAGAATCCTCCCTATTACAGCCACACTATGGCATTCCAGTGCAGGTACTTCAACCAATGACTACAAAGTACTTGAAACTGCTGGGAATCTTTTCCAGGAAAGGGGCAAGTGAGTCACTTGAAGCTGGTTGGATTCCAGGTGTTTCCAACAGTGGTCATGGGCCTGGTTCTTTTACACAGCAAGGAAAGCAGAAGCCCCCAGAACAGCACAAGCCACTCAAGCCCAATGGCCAGGGACTTCTGTCACCTAATCAGAGGTACAGGGACAATCCTACTCAGGAGGATGCAGATGAGAATTACTCAATAATTAACAAACAAATACAACAAAACACATCATGCCTACAGGAAAATAACACAAGTCCCTGAAGGTGTTCTGGTTTGTGGTGTTTTGGTTTGGGTGGAAAAGGTGGTATTTGTTTGGATTTTGTTTGTCTAAATTAAAAAAAAAGCAAAGAAGCACCCACAAAAACTAATCCATATGTGCCTAAGACCCTGAAATACACACCCTAAAACATCATCTTTACAGGGAGGGTTGCCCTTGATTGTCTGCAGAGTACCAAGTGTACTCCCTCAACTTCAAGCAACCAGAAAACTTACTTGAGCTATCAGCTCTACCTTGGCAGAGATGAGTTCACTTCTTCCCTCCCAACAAGAGGGCCTGTGCTCCTCTCCTTCTATTCTTCTAAGAGTAGAAAAGTCTGCAGCTGACATGAACAGCACTCAAGGTCAAATTCTGCCTGTATTCTGCAGTTAGGATTTGTGCAGTCAGGATTTGTGCGGTCTTAGCTTGCAAGCTCTTAAGAGAGCCTCTTAAGAGACCATTTGAGTTTAGGGAACAGTTTTTGCTTGCTACAACTATTTCACAACCTAACCCCTGTGCCAGTTATCAACTTCTGTAGAAATATGTTTTACAGAGTGGAAAGCATCATTTACTAGCACTGATTTGAAGCATCATTCTGTAATGGGAAGTGTCTGCATTGTTAAACACAGGACTGCAGCTACATTTGAGATTCTCAGACTAGCTTAAAGGTGAAACCAGAGACACTGTGGACTGACACTTGCAACAGAACTACAATCAACACAAGAGTTTTTTGGCAATACATCTTGTTAGCGTGGCATTCCATTTAAAAACTCCTTGGCACCTGTTTTCTTGTGCCTGCAGGAAGATCCATAGATCCTTCTGCAAGGAAGCCTGTGCTGTCTGACAAAACCAGCTGTGACTACAGTTTCTCTGCACTTCAAACTCATGAGAGGATCAAGTGCAAAAAGTGAACCTAATGCTTAATATTCAACATGCCAGCCAGCAAACCTGCTTAGTCTCATACCTATTTTTATTGCTCAAATTATTTTTTTAAGGCTTTTCTGTACTGTTGGGTACAGATGAAATGCCTGGCAAGAAGTTCAATATGAAAAAACACTGCCCAGTATAAGCACATGCAAAAACCAGATATAGCAGAACACAACACCCTCTTGTAGGAGATTATTAGAAAACTTCTCACCTATTTTTTACAAAAATAACAAATTGCCAAGGCAAGTAACTGGTATTTGCATTCATTTCTCACACACACACTGTTAAGAAGCAGCAAGGGATTTCCATGACACTTCAGAGAAATGATGCACACTACCTCCAAGAGCCCTGTCCTCAGAAAGGAAGAAGCCAAGCTCCTCCATATAGCTTTTCATTATGTTTAGTTGACTCTAGACAAGACAGACAGGCCACCATTCTCACCCCCTGTTCATCAAAGAGAAAGAAGGGAGGTTACTGGTTGAACTGGCACCACATTCATGGTGCTGCCACATTTCAGAGGCAGGGCTCTACAATTCATGGGTTAAGCACCACTTTTTACAGTCTGAAAGGTATATAAATAACCATTTCCCCAACAGGCCCTTTCACTGGTCATCCTCAAGACATCAAAGCCTCATATTATTAAGCAGTGGCTGACCTGAGAGATCCAGCTCCTCTGTTGAGGCAAGGTTGGCCAGACTCCAGGCATCGCTGCGTGCAGCCAACACAAACTTGTGAGCACTGATGAGATTGGTCCCAACTTTTATCTTCAGATCACTGATGAGGGAAAAAAAAAAGCAGTATTTCTATATATAACGCAGATGTGTCCTGGGCTTAGATCCCTCCAGATTCAGCATCTCCATACTACCTACATCCTAAAACTCAAAAGCTGAGCAGAAGTAGTGATCCAACTCTGACAGGTGCCATCAAATCTTTTGCCCAGCATGCTACACTAAGATCTCATCAGGTACAGATCTTTTTCTCAGGGATGCTCATCAAGAGAAAAGAAATTTTAATCAAAACCACCTATTTTCCCTTTATGTGACTGGATGCCTTTATCAGCATTGCTTTCAGGAACAGCAAAGAAATTGCTGATTGTCACTGTAGTCTCAGAACTAAAACAGATAAGGGATCTTGAGTAGTGCAGGTGACCCCTGATGTGCCTATGGAAAAGAAACAAACTTTTGTGCTTCAATTAAAAGATGTGATATCATTTGTACCACTAAGCCGCATATATCACTAAGACCTGATACATCAAACAACCACACAAGGTAATTTAACCAGGCTTCTTTACCCACAACAGGGATACAGAACTGGTTTAAAGGGTATATCATTTCAAGGAGGGCTTTCCAGTTGGTAGATAAATAATATATATTAACTAGGTACAGGCCAGTTGAGGATTACTTCTGTTCAAAGGGAGATCCACTAAACAGTGAAAATGGTAATTTTTCTTTAAACTTGCCTTATCAGCCTCAGAGATAAACTTGTACTTAGAGCACTTGATTCAAGGACTGAATTTAGTACACTACCTGACCCTATCATGCTCTTCCCACTGTACTTCCAGTTGAGGACACTCCTATCAGAGAAAGCATTTTTCCTTGTCTCAGACAAACACTCACTGCAGTCACCAAAGTCAAGCGTTCCTGTAATGCCCTTCCCAAAGGAGGATTTGTTACCTGTACTGCTCCTGCTGGTAGAGTTCAGCTACAATGGCAAGAAGTCGAGAGATGAAGGTGTCACTGGCATTGTCTTGGTTGGCCTCAGCTGCCAGGAGGCTGCATCTCCTCTCTGTATCCACCAGCTTCTTCTGCAGCTTCACGTACTCCTGGCGGAGAAGCATCAGGTGCTTTTCCAGCTTGGCCACCTCCTCTGCAGAGACACACAGTTTTCCTGCAAGGTTTGCATCCAAGGGCAGCTTCACCTTACAAGCATATTACACATCTCGTGTAATCACTCCTGGGAGAGTCTCTACTCTTCCAGCCTGCTGGAGCATCTCACTCCCAATAGTAAAGCTTTTAAGTACAAAACAGGAACAGCAACCACTTAGTTTCCAAATGCTGCCCAGTCAGAAATTCCATTCTCAGGGCATGGCAATCCATAGCTACAGGAATAGCAGTGGGACAGAGAACTAACTCTTCAGTTCTCACCTGTTTTTTTTAGGTTAGTTAAGATGCTTTTTGCTTTACAGCTGAGGCAACAGCCACAAGTAAGAGCTGCTGCCATATATCCATCCCAGGGCACTCAACTGACCCAGGCAGGTGATCTGACACTCTCACCTAGCTCCTCAAGTGAAAAACAGATCTCTCCAGAATCTGCTTTATAGGCCAGTTAAATAGAGAAAACTTTCATATATATGGATTTACAATATGGGTGTGCCACTGGCACTGCACTGACACAGCAGGGTCTATGGTGGCCACCTCAGTTTACAAGCAGCACCAATCAATCTGATCCTTGAGCAAGCCTTTCCAGCCCCACTGCAGAGCTCACTTACCCACCACACTTCAGGCCATGATAAATCAGTTAACCCAGGCCACCCATACAAAACCTCTCTACTGTTGCAAGGGAACATCTGTACAGGTGCTTAAAACCAGTCCGAGTTGGGAATGCTTATTGATGGGTTAATTGCATAAACTACATACAGCCATAATCACTGAGTTTAAATATTCTCCTCACATCATTAAGCTGATTTTTCCAAATAAAGAACAAATCAAAACCAGTCCTAAAATGAAAGGGGTCAGGGAGGAGACATGTGGAAGCTCAATAAAAATCTTAAGTGGGAAAGTTCCCACAAGTTTGCTCCCAGCCAGACAGGAATCCATTGCTCAACATTATTTTTTTCAAATATTTACTAAATGCAAGTCGCCACAATAAACAATTAGAGCTGAGCTCTATCGACCTGTATCTGCCTCGTGCTTCTGCAGGAAAGTTCAACAGCAAAGCTGACCTTGGCTCTGCTCCAGCACATGTCCCCAGGGCAGAGCATCCTTCCCTAGCTCAGCAGCAGCCAGAATACCTCAGCCAGCCTCTCCTCTGAGGGCTGCTGCAGCAAATGCTCCCTCAAGTCTTTTAACTTAACTACTGTAATGGGGAAGCAGCAGGTAATACACCCCTTCTTACTCTTCAGTTAAGCAGGTTCAGTAGCCTGCCTCCTTCAGCAGCCTTTGCTTTAGCTTCATCCTTCACAAGTTAATAGATAGAATAACAAAAGTATCCCAGAATTGTCCGATACCACACCAACCTTCAAACAGGGTTTGAAATTCTGCTCTGGTCTTCCAGAAGTGTTCCCAGAACCAGGACATCTGGTGACCAATGGCTCATTCCCAACTGATTCACAGAATCAAAGTTGGAAAAAAAACCTCAAGACCAAGTCCAACCTTCTACCCAACACTTCCATGACCTCTAGACCATGCCCCGAAGTGCCACATGTGTTTTTCTGAACACCTCCAGTGGTGGTGACTCCAGCACATCCCTCACCAGCTTGTTCCAGTGCTTAACGCTTCTTTCAGTAAAGAAACTCTTCCCACTAACTTAACCTGAACTTCCCCTGCTGCAACTTGGGGTAATTCCCTCTTGTTCAAGAATGACACAAAGCAAGATACCCAACTACAGCAGGGAGACTAAAAACTCGAGTGATCAGATCACTGAAAACCACTTGGACAGCCCTGTTGAAAAATCAGTATATAAACAGTGCTCCTACAGGGAGATTTTCAGGTGCCATACAAATTCAAATGCTGGTAATCAGAAGTTGCCTGCTGAACTTCCCAGCAGGTGTCATCTCAAACACTGCATCTTCTGGGCAAGCCCTGAGAGTGTGAAGGAGGGGACAAAGAATCAATACCAAAGGTAACATCTCAAACACTGTCATTTCACCAGGCAGCTCACTGGCTCCAAATTATCCTGCCGTCAGTAGGACACACAAGGCAGAGCTACCTTCAAACAGCAGCAGCTTAAGCTTTCTGCATAACCAGCAATCAAGCTCGTTACTGCTGTTTCCAGGACAAGCCAAAACAGTCATTACTGGCAGTGAAAGCACCTCAGAGAGCTGAAGCTTTGAGAAATTCTTGCTTTGACTGACAGATTGAGCTTCCTGTAGCCTCAGTGAGGGGGAACGAAGCATATTTGCTCAGGGAAGAATTACAAGAGCTGGAAAATAAGAGTTGCTCTTATTCAACACAGAAAGGTGTACAGGAGTTCTCTAGCAGCTCCTACCACACACCTGCAGACACTATTTGATCCTACACTCCATGCTCAGTGCACATTCAAGACTGTCCTCAGTGTCCAGTTAAGCAAGTAATCAGAATAATTCCAGTTGGAAAGCACCTCTAGGATCATCAGGTTCAACCTTCATCCCAACATGTCTTTCTCCACCAGCCCACAGCCTCCAGTGCCACATCTACTGGTTTTTAAACCCCTCCAGGGATGGTGACTCTATCCCCTCCCTGGGCAGCCTGTTCCAGGGCCTCACCACTCTCTCAGGAAATAATTTCTTCCTGATATCCAATCTAAACCTCCCCTGGCACAACTTGAAGCCATTTCCTCTCATTCTATCATCAGTAATTTGGGAGAAGAGCCCAACAGCAGCCTGGCTACACCCTCTTGCTGGGTAGTTGTAGAGCAGTGAGGTCTCCTCTCAGTCTCCTCCAGACTGAACACCCCTAGATCCCTCAGCCTCTCTCCACAAGGCTCCAGACAAGAAATTCTTGAAACAACAATTGCTTCAGAAGCAGAAGCTGCTCCTTCTCAGGTAGAAGCACCACCTCTGATTAAACAAGCAGTGCCACATCTCCAGGCTTTATTGACAGGCAGTTCTGGAAGGCAAGGGGATTGGAACTAGGTAATTTTTAAGGTCCCTTCCAACCCACACCATTCTAGGAGCTAAAGATCCCTGCACCCAGAAGCTGAGGATTCAGGCACACTGAAGAGACAGCAAGTCTCTGGCTGACCAGCAGGGAGGAGGATGCCTGGGTGCAGCAGAGAAGCCCCCAGAGGGATTCCACACCCAGGCTGTGGGCTCAGAACAGGAGTTAGAGATGCCTAGACAAGAACAAGCAGCATGTTTAACAGCTTTCTGGCAGGCCAACTGGCAGAAGGTTTGTTTCCATATCAAAGACTTGAAAGAAGACATCAGGAAAGGCTGCTGATGTTTGCTTAGAGAAGACAAAGCACCCGAGAGCAGCTGGATGGAACAATTCCCAGAGATAAGCAGGGAGGCAACAGGCAATGAGGTGACAGATAGCAACGAGCAAAACCCATGGAGAACTCTCAACACTGCCCTTCCCACCCGGGAAAAGCAGGCACAGGGGCAATGTGAATAAACTTCTGGGTACTTACGAAGTGGACCAAAATAAATACTTCAGAACAATAACTGATTTTCCTTAGCCCCTACAGTTCTCCTTCTGCCACTGCTTCATGCTCTCACCTCCAGCTCTCCAAGGCTGCACAAGTTACTTTCCTGTTCCTCCTCATTTTTGCACTGATCTTTATCCTGACACCACAGTTCTTGGGGCTTTAGCCTTGAGCATTAATCCAATGTTTTTTACCCTTGCTTGCAGGTAGCTTATGGTGTTGGTGGTCCAGAACTCTTGTACAAGTTACAGAAGCAAAGCTTCTCGCCTGAGACAGTCTCCTGTCCTTATGCATTTTGATCAACTTGTACCTATAAACTGCAACAAACCTAATTCAGGATTTGACCATACAGAGACAACACTCCTGGAAGAAAAAGCACTGGGATTCTGAGCAGTTGGACTCAGTTTGACAGGCTCCTCTTAATAAACCTTCACTCTTCAGCTGACTCTCCAGTAACATCAGCTCTTAACTAAAAAAGCTTTGCTGCAGAGAGGTACTTTGAAAAGACAATGTGAGCTACACTGAGATATCCCAAGGAGCTGAGCAGGGAGACCTACAACTGCAGTTTATCACTCCAGCTCCTGCCAGATCACACACTGGTCATGTGCTTTCTTTAGCCAGAAGATCAGAGAATTAGTTGGATTAAGGAAGAATCTTTGAGTAGTACAGATGTTTGAAACAGGACCTGCCATCAACTGCAGCTTCATACTACAGAGCCTCAAGGGTGACAGTGAGGAAGGTTTCACCACCTGATGACATCTTTGCCACCTAATGCCCACCAAAACTGGGTCACCGAGGTTTAAAAGCAAAGAAGAAGCTGGTCAGCTAAACACAAAACTGGTATTCCAGCACATGAAAAGTCAGGAGTTGCTCTAAGGATTTATTAAATCAGCTTGACTGCAGCACCCTCTCAGCTGATGCATGCCAGAAGATCAGCATCTGCTACATCTTAATTAATCTTCCACAAGTGGTTTTAAAATTCCACCACTATCTGAGAGTTGCAGGCTGGGCTTTTAAGACTGAAAGTAGGAGCCTTTATCTCCTTTGTAACTTGGGGCATTCCAGCTCAGTTTGCCGACTCAGTTTCCTCCAGGGAGGAGAAGAGGAAGCAAATAGGGCTGTAGAAACCCAAGCACTTGTTCAAATCTCATTACTTCAATTAAATTAATTTGGAACCGGGGGAATTGACAACAACAGCAACCCCGGAGTTCTGCAGATCTCCTCAGAGCCCCAACGTGACAAAAGGACTCCGAGCAGCCAGTGACCAGGAGGCTGCAGCACAAGCTCCGAGGAAAGCCGCCGCCCGCAGGGATCCCAGCGGAGCTGGGTCAGACTCCGGGCCCCCGGCAGCCCCGCGGCGGGCGGCAGCACACGCGGCAGCACCCACCGGCCCCGCGAAGCGCGGGGAACGGGTCGGCGGGATGTCCCAGCGGGCTCCTCACCACCCACAGCCGCCCGGAGCCAAAGCTGCCCCCCTTGAGGGGCGAAGGCGCCCACGCCAAGCCCGCTCTACGCCAGGGGTGTCGGCCCGCGGCTCGGGTCAGGCCGCAGCCCCCCCGGCATTTCACGTTCCCCTCGGGGGCGGCCCGCCCCACCCTCCACCCGCGGGGCCACGCCAGCGCCACAGAGAGGGAAAACGGGAGCCCCACACAGGGACTGCCCTCGGCTCCCCGAGAAGCCACCCCGGGCAGCGGCGCTCCCCGTTCACCCGCCGGCCGCGGCCCCGCCCGGCCCCTCAGCCGGGCTCCCCCCCTTACCTTCCGCCATCTTGGGGCCGGGGCCTCGGCTCTCGCGAGAACCGCCGCCCGCCCCGCAGTCCGCGCCTGGAGCTCTCGCGAGAGCGGCGCTGCAGCCCCCGCCCCGGGAACCCAGCCCCGGCCGCCGCCTGCGCTCCGCGGGAGTCCCGGGCACGTCGGGCCGCGCTCGAATAGCGCCGCTTTATAGCGGTGGCTCCTCCCCGCCTCAGCGAGCCAGCCGGGAGGCAGCCGAGAGCCAGCCGGAGGGCCCGCCCTGCTCCGCCCGCTGCCCGACCCCTCGGGAGGCGGTGGTGTCCCGCGGCCGCCCTCCTGAGGCGCTTCGCCTGGGAGCTACGGGAGGCAGCCGGCGGCGGGTTGTAGCCGCTCTAGGCTTTCTCCACCCCTCCCTTGGATAAGGCGCCGAGCCTGGGTGATCCCGGCTGGTGTTGGAACGGCGATGGCGGCACAGCTGAAGCCGCGGGGCTGGGAAACGCCGGAGGACTGGAGCCCGGGGCGCGGCGGCCGCCTTGGCTTCCCCCGCGGAGACACCCGGCTCCAGAGCGAAGCCACCGTCGTGCACCGGCCTTAACACGACTCAAAAAGCAACGTCTACCTTCTCCAGCCCAGCCGGCTGCAGTGCAGCCGGCGGCAGTGCCAACGTGTTCTGTCTGATGGGGTCTCCTCCGCCGGTGCCATCGCTACTGCAGCTCCTGCTCCTATTGCCTTGGCTTTAGTCAACAATAGGGCACCTGGATCTGTGCCCGGTGGGTAAGAAGTGTGGCGAAGAGTCGAGACAGGCTACGACCAAGGGACAGATCGTGTTAGAGCATCTTCTCAAGCCATGTGTACAACGTGGCTGACCCTCCGCCCTTTGCACTGCTCGTGATCTTTGCTGCCTGGATGCAGCAGGCATCAAAAAAGTTGCTCTGTCTCCCATCTCCATTTTCTATGCCTGTTGGACTTCTATGCAGCCAGAACCAGGCTGAGTCTGGGGAGAGACAGAAACTCGTTTCTGAACAGATCACAAAGCCCACACAGACTGTCTCGTTTTTCAGAGCCCTGTGGCAAATGTGTGGACTTCTAGGCAGCCAAATGACACCAGTGCTTTGGGGGTGCTGGGCAGCCAATTGACATCACTACTTTGGGGGTGCTGGGGATCATCTTGAGTAGCTGCAGGAACACCGACTGGATTTGTTCTGTTGTATTTCTGAGGAACACACAGATCAGGGTTTATAGGAACGTTGCTTTTGGCATCAGGGGAAGCTGAAATCTTCTCTTCCGGGGAGGATTTGCCTGGGCTGGTTTATTACAGCCTGTCTTTAAACCCCAAGCACCTTCTGCTTTGGTGACAGGATTCCAGGAGGTTCTCCTGTCTGTGTTGGATGGCACCACACCAGGAGGTACAGACACAAGAAACAGTTTCATCCCCCCCGTGGGCCTACCCACAAAATAAAGACACTTATAACCACTTCAGAATTCACGTTCTCCATTTATTGATTGTCTAGTTTCAAGGAGCATTTTCTAAGCATCACAGCAGGAAAGAATTTTAGCACGACAGCTGAACAGCCCTTCTGAGAGATCTTCACTGAGGCTTCGGGGGAAACAAGGAGAAATATATATCTTAAAAAAAAGAGCCAGGATGGCCCAAATACTTCGATATTTATTAACATCCCAGGAGTTTCTTCTTTTCTCAGTGCTGCAGTGTTACCTGGGAAGCAGAACACTGGGTGTTGGGGGAAAACCAGCACAAAACCTCAGCTGTAATCACAGGCCTCCAGTGAACTAGAAGGGTAACTGCTGATGGGCTGTGGAAAGCCCACCAGAGAAAAGAAAAACCAAGGCAGCTGCTGGTTTATTCCACTGTTCCCAAGTCTTACAGCACAACCTGCATCTCTTTGTGTGTCTGAGCTTGTCAGAGCAGATGTCTGTCACACAGATGTGTCACACATGTCACTCCCAGACAGATCTTTCACACGTGGGGCAGAAACAAACAAAAACAACTGTGATCACAAAACAGACCATTTTTGTGCCTTCAGAGGCCTTCTACAACCTGCCCATGTGGTAGCAGAACTTCATCTGCCTCTTCTAAGCCACTGGGCATTGGCCATACCTGCAGCTTACACCTCTGACCTGTATCCCACAGGGACACTCCTTCCTTTGGAATACTTGGGCCAGAGTCACAAACCCTCTGGGTCAATTTGTATTTGAATAATTTACAGAGGGGAACCAACACTGCTGTGGAATTAACAGCTCTTCCATGCCACTGATGCAAGATTGAACATTTTCAGGCTCACCCTTCAAGAAGCAAGGAGCTCTCCACAGGACAGAGGAGAAAAATAAAGCTTTGAACTACTCTGTAATATTTAAGAGGCATCAGTTGTGAACTGTGCTTCTTAAAAAGACAAAACAGAATTATAGTAACTGTGTAAAAAC
Source organism: Ceyx cyanopectus (assembly GCA_013401355.1). Lineage (NCBI taxonomy): Eukaryota > Metazoa > Chordata > Aves > Coraciiformes > Alcedinidae > Ceyx > Ceyx cyanopectus. The sequence continues at coordinate 68,184 of VYZU01085938.1, forward strand.
AGAATGCTGATGAGCCTGTGAAAGCAGCAAGCAGCAGCTCCCTGGGAGTGCTGCCAGCCCTTCACACCCCTGCAGGGAAGGGACAGGCACCTGGCAGGGGCAGAAGCCCACTGCTGAGTTTAGGAAGAGTAGCATCTTCCCCATGGTTTGTTTCTGGGAAGAAAGGCACCGTGCCACTGAGATTCTGCACAGCCCCAACTCTTGGGTAAGTGAAAAGGGGCTGCCAGGTGGTGGGCAAGAAACCACCTCTCAAGCCATTGTCAAGCACTCCCAGGGGAACTCACATCAGCTGCTGTCTGTGGACAGGAATGGCTCTGAAGGACTGCACACACTGCACACTTCTGCCTGCCTCCAGGAGCCGCCTAGCTAATTGGTTACAAACCAATTTCACTCATGATTTCTCAAGATACCTAGGTCCCCAATATGTAGATATGGGCATTAAACACATCTCTGTTCATCAGAAGCACCTAAAGGAGCAATACCTTAACTTGTAAGTCCTCTTGTACTGACTAAATGACCTAATCCCCTAGGGCTGCCTCCCCCCTGGTAACTCATCTCCTCCCAGCCAAGCCCTCCACAACACCCAACACATGCCTTGAGTAAAACATGGCGCAGTGCAGCCTGACACAAAGACCAGCCAGATACCACATTAGTCCTGAAGGCTTCTTCCCAGATGGCTTCTTGACACTGGAGCTCTTGATTTCTTAGTGAGCTACTCTGTGCTGGCAGAAGCTGTGGGACTGTGACAGAGCAGGGAGCAGTCAGGTAGGTGCAAGCTCCTCTCTAGTATTTCAGGTAGTCTTGGAAAACACTTGTTACCAGCTACTGCAAGATGAGGATTTTCTCACTGGAGGGACAAAGATGGTTACAATAGGAACAAAAATCTGTGTTTTGTTTGCTTTTCCATTATTTTGAGATGAAATACAGTATATCAAATGCAAGAAGTGTGTGCTGGCACTATGTTGTTGAAGATGTTCAGGTAAGTTGTCTTCCAAATGCAGATGCCCTTCCTATTGAGATACTGAAGACAGCCAGTTTGACACATCATTATTGGAAAAAATTATATTTTGGAAGAACTCACTACAGAAGGTGACAGAATTCCAAAAATCAAATTACATGAAAATATACATCGCCATTTTCTTTGTACATTAGGTGAGGAAAACTCTGAAGTAGAAGGCAAAGAATATGAAGGGCCACAGAAGAGAGAAAAAGGAAAAAAGAAGGGAAACTATTTTTGATACCAAACCCAGAAGTTAGTCATTGGAAAGCCTACAGCTGTGCATGCTTCAACTCAACCTTGAGGAAAAAAAACCAAACAAACAAGCCTCCCCCACACACCCTATCCCACAAACAGGCAATAAAAAAGGCAAAATAGAATAATAAAATTCACCCCCCAAAAGCAGCTCGTTCCTATCTTGGACTAACTTCCAAATGAAAGTGCTCAAGTCCTTTGAAGTTAAAAATCCATCAGGCTGCTAAAGGGTGCTCCATGGCCAGTTTTATTGCTATACCCAATTCAAGAAGTATGTGCAATTGGGTTTAAAAAATGGGTGGGAAGGAGAAGAAAAAAAACAACAAAAACAAACAAACCAAAAAAAGCACCTTTGAGACTACAGAGGTCATCATAAAAGAAGACACAGGTAATAGATAGCAGATCCTGTCAGGGTTTAATTAGGAAAATTTTAAGTTCTGATGGGGGAAAATAAAAGGGAGCACATTTCCAAAAACAAAAAAAAAGATACACTAAACCTTAATAAGCAAGAGATTTTAATTAAGCTTCAGTGGATCAAAGGAAAATGAAAGTAAGGGAAAAAAATAAAAACCCTTTATCCTAATTGGTTTTAGTTTGACATGCTTCACAAGTTGTTGTTGTGTTGGTTTTTCTTTTTTCAACTGATAGGAAATGATGAACAGGGAGAGAAAAACCTGCTAAAATCTTTAGAATGTACAGGATTCTATTCCTACCTACAGACAGTATTATTTGGTACAATGTGTATTTGTGGATGTACATGAACAGTATATATATTATCCGGATCATGTTGTGCTATGTACACATCTTTACAATTCTTCCTGAAGGTTAAAGCAGTTTATTAGATTTCAAAATGCTTAATCATCTTGTGTTGGCACTTGTTAGGCTCTTGTCAGCATTGATAACTGGCATGTTTTATTGCAGCCCAGTTCCAGCCAGTGTTTGCCAACTTGTAACAACAGAAGTCCAGCAATAGGTGGGTAGAGTGCAGGAAAAAAAACAGTGCCATGTTTCTCAATTGGAGACCTACAAAGAAATCACAGGTATTAAAATAAACTCCCTCATCATCCTCAGTTCAAGATGCTAAATTTTTTTCAAGCTCTAAGGATCATCATAACTTGGTTCAAGAACTCTACATACCTCTGAACAGAAGGTGCATACATCCAAAATCATCACCTGAGAAAGACTGGAGTTAGTTCAGCACACTGGGTGTCCAAGCTCAACCGCTCAGACTCTCAGGCTCCTGTGCTGATGCTTGTCAAGTGCACAGCATTACATGTTTGCTTATCCACATCTAGAGCTAAATGCCTGTAGATTTAGCACTGAAACTTGGGTGCATCACTTACTGTGAATGATGGATGCTGCTTCAGAGGAGTGTAGTACAAAATGGCACAGCAAGTGCTTCATTAACCAGTAACAGCTACCAAGCCAGGCTGTGAAACCAGCTATGTGGCCCCTTCTCATCCAATTCATTGCTCATCACTTAGGAGGAGTCACCAGAACTCAGAAAAAGCTTTTGCCTTCCAAAAAAGCAACACGGCCAATTACTGAAATATTTGTCATGAGAATTGTTTCACCATGGCCAAGTTCAACATGGCAACAGAGCTGAGGTTAGCTGAGGATACTCTGGAGTGTTACTCACAGTTACTCCCTTTCTCTACAAGAGAAAAAACTGTCAGCTGCAGTAACAATTCTTACACTCTAGTTACAGGCAGTTGTACAAGACATTTGGATCCTTTGCTTAGCCTTTGGATCAACATTAAGCGTTTTTCAGGCTTGCTTTATATCATAGAAAGTTCCATGCAATCAAACCATTCCCCCAGAGAAGACACTGCAGTACTAGCCCAGCACAGACTGCCCCAGCCCCCCCAGTGCTTGCAGCAGGGCAAGAATGAAGCATCTCCTGTACAACCTCAGTGAAGAACAACTAACTAGCAGGAGCATCTAGTATTTGTTCAGCACAAGCCCTTTAAACTGCATACAGGGGCATATTCCCACCCCCCCCTCCCAGTCCTGTGTGCTGCAGTGAACCAGCACACACAGCTTCAGGCTTCTCCTGCCAGATGGGTCAGAGGAGTTTATTTGCCAAACCAACCATTAAGCAAAGACAGCTCCAACATGAAATCTCTGTTTTGCTTTGAAAAGACAGTAGGAAATTATTACGTACTTGAGGAAGTTTTTCTGTGGGATATGAAGATTAAAGGGACCAAAGACCAGGTATTTAAGGGCCATGTTTTAATACAGAGCTTTCTACAAGAGCTTATTGTAAAATATAACAGTCCTATTAAAACTAGGATGGGATTGTTCAAGTTAGAGGAAGAATCTTGAGACAAAAGCTCTTTCTGAACAGGGTGACACAGCAAATAACCCATCAGCTATTCCCAGGCTGTAACTTGCCCAGGCTCTCAGATATGCTACAGTTCAGTTTACAGAATACAGCTGTTCACTGAAGCTGTTCCTAAATCTTCCTCAGCACCATTCTGGGCTGCTGAAGAGAACACCACCTTCTTAATACTATGGATGGATAATATCTCAACTTGATGGTTTCCATTATGCTGGGAGACTTGGTTAAAATTCCTACCCCTCCCAAATGGCTCCCAACAGCCTCACTGGTGTCTCAATTAAAATCTACACTCAACATCCCCCCAATACCTGCAGGATAAACCCCATATAGATAAATATATAAAACACTTGAGACAGCACAACAGGGTGCTTTAAGACTCCAACCTGAGTTCTTCACAATAATGAAGATAAAAGAATGATTACTCCCTTCTATTACAGCTCCAGTAATCCCAAAGCACTATTAATAAAGCAGGATTAATAAAGAGAATTTCAACTTTTGAACAGCATAAATGCATAAGTAGTAGAGAGGATCCCCAGTCTTGGCAGAAGGAGCTGTTGCAATTCAAAGTTCTTTTAGTCTTTAGTATCACACCCAAAGAACTCCACTGAGCCCGTGCAGCTGAGATGAAAGGGTTGGGGTTTTTTTTTTGCTTTTAAGGACAGAAAAAAAAAATCAATTAGTTCAGCAACATTTAAAGCAGGAAATCCTCAAGTCAGGTAACTGACTTGCCTTTAGGAGGATACTTACCCTGAAAAAAGTGAAGCTACTAGCTGCTGAAGTGTCACTCAAAAGCAGTTTCTTGGCTTTTTCTTACACAGCGGGCAACTTTTCTTTTAAATTCTCCATTTCTGTCTTCTCTCCATTCTTTCTGTAATGGAACAGACAGCTTTCAGGTGGTAGCCTGGAAAAATGTACAAACTCTAAGAAGACTCTTGGTGTTTTGTCTTTTCAGACATTATCTAGTCAATACCTCAGTTTGCTAGTCAATGAAAACCTGGGACATGGATTTTTGAAAGCCTTTTTTCTAGATGTTTATGCAAGCTGCTCACAAGTGAGGCCACAGCCTTTCTCCAACACTCATCTGCTGGCTACCAATATTTTACACCATCTACACTTAAATCTATTTACTCCAGCCTGAAAAGTAGCAGCAAACTCAAACTCCAGACCACAAGCTGTTATTATGGGTTAGAGAAAATCTCTCCAACTGTAGTGATGAAGAGGTACACAGCTGCTGTGAAGCCTGTAGATATTCTCTCATCCTCAGGACCACTTGAACTCTATCTCAATCTAGTCAGGATACACCCAGATAGAGAGGCAGAAGGCAGAGTATTGAAAAAAGAATCAGCAGTGTCCTTAGAAAGGCAACACCCCAGGTTAGATCTGGCTGCAAGATACTGGCTGTATGAGGAGGACCTTGTTAGAACCCTCAGCACACCCACAGGGAGGGTCTCTGTGGCTGGCTGATTTCAGAGCTGCACAGATGAAGAACAGAGATAAAGAGGAAGATGGGCAAGAGGTAAGTCTGAACTCAGGGTGTACAGACTATGGCATCACCAAAAAACCCCAAACAAAACCCTAAGCAAACAAACAAACACGCTACCAAACTAAACAAAAACAAACAACAACAAAAAACCCCACAAAAACAAAACAACAAAAGAAAGCCACAAAAAAACACAAAAAAACCCCACAGAAAAACAAACAAACAAACCAAAAAAACCTCACACACACAAAAAAAAAAAAAACAAAAAAGCAAACCAAAAAAACCTCACACACACAAAAAAAAAAAAAACCACAACCAGGACAAAGTGCAACTAGTGAAGGAATTTCTGTGCCAGCCTCACCAAGAGCTCAGATGACAGGTGACAGCCCAGGAGCATCCCAGGATGTCACTCAAGTTGACATGCTGGGGGCTGCCTTACAGTTAGGCAAGAAGTGGGGGGGAAATATGAAGACTCCCTTGCTTCATGGGTTCTACAGCCCTTAGCTTTTGAAATAAATAGTATTTTTACTGCAGAAGGGGTTAAAAAAAAATCCCAACAAGAAAACCACCACACAAACCCCAACCCACCAACTTCACCTGACAATGCCTTGTCACCCCCTACTTGGGGTGGAAGAAAATGATGGCAACTGGCACATCCCAAGAGCTGCCACCTCCCCAAGCCAGCACACATTGGCAAACCCAACATCCCTTTCCAGTGAAAGCACAACTAAGGGCACTAATTAATTTGTTCTTTTTGTCAGCAATTAATACAACAAGCATTTGGTTCCTTGGGCTGGGACATAGGACAGCTTACACAAGATGGCTCAAGGCCAAGAAAAGCTTGGAATTTGTGTCCTCCTAGTTCCAGACTCCTAGTTTTTGTTTCTGTCTTTTCTGTTTGTAAGTTATATGAAGCCAGTGTTCAGAACTGAATAGTAAGGAGAGTTTCCAAGCTGACAGCAAGCTCTCCAAAACTCTTATTTGGGGTCAGGATATTTGCTTCTCAATGTCTATCCAGGCTCCTGTCCCTTGTTTCTCTCCCACTCAGCATGCAGAGTTCGTTTTTTTAGTCAGTGGGTCTATCCCCTTCTTCTAACATCTTATTCTCTAGACTCACCTAAAACTAGAAATTAATGAAATCAGACAAAGTATCTTCTTGTAACTGCCAAATATTGATGCTGCAGTAAACTTGTACTTAGTAAGCCAAGTGGCAGACCTCTTGATAACAGAATAAAGCACATGAGCTGTTGATTCTTCATATCCCAGTGACTAAATTCTGGTTAATATGGAGTTACAATATACCATTCTTTAGTAGTTGTTATAAAAATCATCCTGAAGTGGCAAAGAGTGGGGCCCAATACAGCAAGATTAAAATGCCTGGAATGCCAGGCAGGTGACAAGCCCAGCTGAAAGCAGCAGCTTTCCCCAGTAGTAGGTCAGCTCCATCCAACATGCATGAGTCTGTAAACTGAGGAATTCTAACGGCACTTGTAGCATTTCATTACTAACTTGCTCCTTCCAGTGCTCTCAGGTTTGCCAGCAGAAAACACCCCCATGTCCTGGGGATTTGTTTCCACCAGTAACACAAGGAGGTGAGCCCAGAATATAAAGTGATGGAATTCTTCACTACAACTTTGTGACTGTTTTTCTTCCCATTAAGTTTGTCTGCATGAGACTATTCCCATGATATTTTCAGCACCTTGGGAAATCCTAAGAGCACAGTAGATCCAAGGGTTCAGGAAACCTTCCCCCTAACTTGGGGAGGGTTCAGCTGGCTTGGCAGAGCAGGGGAGCATCCTGCTAGAAACACTTGGCTCTTCTACCACCTCCCTTCTCCTCCCTGCTACCCTGAACTCCAAGTCAAAGGAAGGTATGTTGGCCTGAGATGAAGGGGGCCTGAAGGCTGTTCCCCTCCTCACCTCCAAGAACTGACCCATTTTTCCCTCCCCACCACAAACAGTTATTAGTCTGCTATTCTGCTCTAAATGCAGCTCTTAGAGAGAGCAGAGAGCTGTTGATAACCCACTTGCCTGGTGATAACCTGTTCCTGCCATGCTGCAGGGACACTCCACTGCATGGAACACTTGCATCTCAGGACAGAATCTTTATTCCAGCTTCACCCTGCTCTGACTTGGAACCAGCCACTCTCCTCAGTCTCCAGAGATGAAGGCCAGGTGCCCTGGGGAACCTCTCAACTCTATTCTCAAAGCAGAGACCTAAACATTCCAATCTACTGCTTTAATCCATGACCCAGAAAGGCTGCTGTGCAGGATGGATGTAAAATCACAACATCATCAATCTGAGGGCCACCACATTTTCTCCTTCCACTCAAATCAATACATTGCTAGCATGTTATGTCACTTCTAAAACATTTTGGTGCCTTACACATACTAGGAAGCAAAAAAAGATTCTGGAGTATGTTAATTTCTGCAGCTGAACTTAATGGGAGTTGCATTTGTATATAGCCACACAGGATTTTGCAGGCTGCTTCCTGCTTTTTTTTTTTTTTTTAATAAACTTGAAGCTCCTTTAGTCTTAAGTATCTCCATCCACAACTTATTTACTATAAATACATTCTTGTGTAGGAGAAATGAAACCTCTGCCTATGAAACATGACAGCATCTTTGATTTGCAATCTGTTGCAAGTTTCCCAGGGCTTACCAGCCAATTCTGTTGCACAACATGCCTTCTTTTCCCAACAAAATGGCAGCCTTAGCCTGGGATAGAAAGGGTTCTTCCCAAAGTTACTCTGGTTGTCAAACTAGAAGCAAAACCCCATTGCAAAATTAGGTTTCTCCATTTTAAGTCTATTGGCAGAGCAAGAATTAAATTAAAAATTCAAGGAAAAAAATAACTCCTCCTTACTGCTGCATCCACATTGGCAGGAGAATCACCATTGGGATCTGCCAGCATGGAAATGACACTAATCATGATGGTTTCCACCGTGTGGATGGGCAGCCAGCGTTCCTCAGGTTTTTCATAGCCATATTTGTCTTCTCCAGGCTCATGAAGAATTGAAATGCAGACATCTCCATTGGTGTCCACTGCAAAGCAGAACAAGGCCCATTTCAGTACCCATCACCACGCTGCACTGCTTCAGGAACTGGTGAGCTTCACTCCAGCTAGGCTGAAAACAGGGTAGGGAAGCTACTTGACAAGAACAAAGTCATTAACTAATCCAGAGCTCACTTTGGAATCAGAGTTTGGGAGAAGCCTGTTGTTATGCCTGAGCTCTGGCAGAAAGGGCACATGGGGAGTCAGAACTGAATTTAACACCTTGCTGCTGCTTTCAAGCCTGTTTAGATAGGTTTCCACTGAAGCTTTTTCTGTTAAGTCCAGCAAACCATGGTGACTTTTTGTTCCACAGCAACAACCATCAGCTGGGTGTTACTGCAGTACACTGGAATAGGATTTAAGCTGATGGAACCCGAAGCTGCCTGATCAGTATTTTTATTTCCAGAGCTGAGATTGGCACAGCATCAAAATATTCCCTCTGCCCCTGCTGATGGGAGCACTGTGCTGGTTTCCTCCCAGCACCCAATGAGTGCAGAAACTAAAGAGCATCCCTCCTTCCCAGTGAGGAACTTCCTCCATTTTAATTTACCTTCCCATCTATGTCCAGCAGTCCATAAGTAAATGAAATATTAGGCCCTCCAGAGACAGTGACTCCTAAGAGATGCTGTAATTTCCTTTCATACTTCACTGGAGAATAACCTTGGGCCTTCTCCGCTGAACTGCCAAGTTAGTAACACTAAGGTGAAATATTTGAAGGTGTAACATTTGAAGGTGTAACAAAAGGCAGCTATAGAAGTCAAGTTTCTCCTCTGACCAGAATTTTATACTGGTCAGAGGAGAAACTTGATGTACTTATACTTGATATTTTTATACTGATAAAAATCCCTGAAGAGTTACCAATAATTCAAGCTACTTTCAGAAGCTTCTGAAAAGAACTTCAGAAGCAGCATCTCAGAACAGCACTACTAAAAACTCTGCTTCATAAAGAAGCAATAACTATGGCAAAGACAGCAAAGTAAATGCAGACTTTCCCCTTTCTAACATGAACAGAAATGTGTCCTTTTGCCTTCACTGCATTTTGGTTCTGAATTGCAAGAAAAAAAAAAAAGAAGCTTTGACATTTCTTACCGTTTGGATGCCAGATTTCTGTGATGAATTTCATTTTTGGCGGCCTCAGTGGATAGTCTTTTGGAAAAGTAAGATGAGCCTTGAAAACACCACCTTCACTGGGGAATCAAAAAGATCTTAGTAGAATTTCTTGTATGCTTAAGGAGAAGACTGGAACTTACTGATGCATCAAAAGCTCTAAGCTTACCCCCCCCTGCAGCTTGGCATCATGTTGGCATTTAACAGCACCAACACTTCCAAAGGCAGTGCAAAGAATTTCTAGCTTGAAAAGCTACTTTCACAAGATCCTGCCAGTTCCTCAATGCTGTACCTTTTTTTTTTAGGATTAGGAGGATGTTCCAGAGGGGAAAAACTACACCCACCCACCCCCATATTAAAAAAAAAAATGCTGCCAAGGAATTCACCATCTGGAATTACAACCTGATTTTTTTCCTTCCAGTATATTTATTAACAAGTACAAAAAATAAATATTGCAAATAAGTCCCCTCTGAAGTACAGTCCAGCAGACAACTGCTGATCACCTCAGTCCTAGGTTCTGAGCACCAGCCTTCAGCACTGGGGGTCAGTGAAAAGGTACAGAGAGCTTTGGAGCTCTGTCTGCCAGCATCACTTGGAGGCAGATTTCAGTACCACAACACTAAGGGACTCCAAGGTGACAGTGCCATGTTATGCACCACAGTGAACCACTACACTGGAAAACAAGAGACACACTGGGGTTTTTTTGGAGTTACAGGCCCATATTTAACTAAGCTAAGTTTGTTTGGGTTTTTTTTCTTTGTTTTTCACTATCTAGGTTTCAATACCCAGGAATAGCCCCTTCTGAAAAGCAGGAAGGCCTCTATTACATGGAAAGCTTTGCAGATGGAATGCATCCCTCAAGTACAGACTGCAGCATTTCCCCTCTTTGTCATTTCTTGTCATTGAAGCTTGTCACAAAATCTGAAGCTGTAGAGGTGGAGATGACAAAACCTGGAACACAACCTCCAAAGCAGGTGGCACCAGACATGCAGTACAAGATGATACTCAGCAGCCACACAGACAAAATAACTGGTGTAGAAAAGACAAAGCTGCTCAGTGCAATTGGTTGGGGTTTTTTAATGTATTTGGTTTTTTTATTGTATATTGTATAAGGAGGGAGGAGTGGGAACCAGTATCCAAAGCCCAGAGAGACAAGTTTTACCACCACTAACCAAAGACGTGACATTCTAGCAAGGGCCTTAAACCCTGCCAAATCAACCCAAGTCCAAAAATCACTAGATCTAAGGGATTTGGCTCTTGAAATAAAGCAGCTGAGGGGCTCTGAGCCCACAGCATTCATTTTCCACAAGTTTTAGAAAAGGCAGGTTGCTGAATCCTTGATCCCAAGAAGGGTAAGAATGCCAGAAACTGGCTATTTGAACATCTGTACTAGTCCAGACAAAGGGAAGTTAGATTAAATTTGTTGATAGTCCCAAACCAGTTAAATCCTTTCACAGTGAAAAGGTTGTTCTTTCCCTGGTTAAAGAAGCAGATCCTAAAGCTACTGGGCTGTGGGGATCCCTAGCTGCTCAACTGCAGCCACATCATCAGTTCATGAAGTACAGTTGTCAATTAAGGGAGACCAGGGCCACTTCTAGAAATACTCCTGTTGAAGGGGTCTCTGTCAGTCAAGTCATACACTGAGTCTGAAGTATTTTTACATCTGCTTGGAATAAAGTGGGACCAGGAATGAGACTGAAGTTTGAAAATGTTGGTCTGTTTAAACTGTTCTGTTCCACTGTCATCATCAGACAGAGAGTGGGGAGGAAGGATTCAGTGCAGCACAACCTTGAAAAGCAGCAACTAGGGACAGGAACAGAAGAGCTTCTTGAAAAAGCCTCAAAACCAGCTCAGCACCTTATTGAAGCAGGGGGAAAAAAAATGCTACTGCAATTTTTAACAGGGAAGATGTTCAGTTAGAAGCTGCATTTCTTTACTGACAGTATTAATAAAGTGGCCATGAGAGCATAATGTAGCCACTACAAGACTGTTCAGAACAGGTCAACAGAAGCTGGAGAGTTTCTCTCATGCAAGACTTGAAAAATCACCAAGTAGTGAGCTTGAGGGGAAGCAGAGCAATTTGATCACTGTGCTCAAGTACTTATTCAGAAGTCTGCAGACAGAGGTGTACAACAACTTCATGCTGGAACTAAAACTGACCTCAACTACATGTCACTAGGCTTTTTTTATCAGTAATATAGCACTGAACGGCTAATGAAGGAGAACAGAGTTCATCTTCAAGAGCTACACTTTAAACTGACCTTTTCTGGGCACAGAGCCTTTTCCTAGGAGCTACAGTAGGTGATCATATATAACCTCTCTGCAAGATAAATTATCCTCTCAATGAGCCAGAGCCCTCTTGAAAACACAAACAAAACCCCAACCAAAGGAAAAAAACCCACACAGCGTGTGCCAGAGTGCTTCAAATATAGAGCAGTGCAAAAACACTGTGAACTCCAAGTCCCAGAAAACAAAACTACTGTATGAATTGCCTGGGTTTGTGTTCAAATGTCAATTAAAGAACCCAGTCCTTAGGATAAAGAGATAAGCTTTTGGAAGCCCACTGTGCAAGACTTGCCAACAATTCCAATTCAATCAAGACTGAAGCACTCTTAAGTTACACTAGGAAGTTCTCCCATCTCAAACTTTAGTTAGACTTCAGGATAATTCTGTTCTGCCACATTTTCCCCAACTGCATCTCTCCTGAATCTTTTCCTACAATCACCAGGTTGTGAACTGGCCTGTCAGCTGAACTAGAGCCCCAGAGCAGTAACAGCAAAGAGTGAATTACACCTGCCTTGGTGAAATGTGCAAGAAAAACAGAAGCTGCCTCTGAATGTAGCCTGGTCTCATTTCTACACAAGGACAAACAATCAGTGGTGCATTTTCCCAGGGGAGCAAAGTAGTTTAAAACTTCTACATAGTGAAATAACTCAAGAGCTCAATTTGCTCTCACTGGAACAGCATCACCTACGTCTCATTATTAAGTTTGGTGAACTTGTACTCAGCCCAAACTAGACCTGGTAACTCCAAGTTCACTGCAGTTTCTGTAGAAGTATCAGTACTTACTAGAGTGTATCTGGAGGGCCAATAATAAGGACTTCCCATCGATACAGATCATTGTCATCTATTAAGCCCGCTGAAAAGCCTTCCACTGGATTTTTGTTGAGCTCTGTGTAGGAAAAAGAATTGAAGAGTGACTTTAGGGGTCTGTGATAACACATTAGCTGGTTTTTCTCATGACTCTACACATAACACCCCAAGACTTTTAGTGCTTTGGCATCTATCCATGTGACGACAGCCTGGGTGAGTGTCCTCAGCTCCCTGCCTCACCCAGCAGCAGCTGCCTCTCAACTACCCACCTACAGCACGAGCAGAAGGGACCAAACACACCAGAACTGCAGGATACAGGCTCCTAAATTACAGACCAACAGCCAGACAACACCACTACTGCCATTCTGCCTTCCAAGAACTCCCAGGGAACCAGATGAAACCCAAGTCTATCTGCAACTGTAGAAAAAGCCAGCAGAGGAACAGCCACACTGCTTTTACATACAACTAACATCCTACTTCTGTCACTGATTTTCCAGACCCTGAAAGCATTTGAGACCTGTATAAGTGCATGAGGCTTTACTTTGAGCTATTAGAAGACAGTACAGAAGACAAGCTGTTATGCTGTTTAGGGTCTTTGGTTCTGTTTTTTTTGTTGTTTTTGTTTCACAGTTTTATTCACTAGTGATAAGCAATACAGGACTCTTAAGTTTATAGGCCACTTCATATAGATACTGCCAGATAGAAGGCTTATCTGGAAATAGCTATGCAGAAGTCAGACCCAGATGTAGACTCCAGAGTTTTCATCTTCAGCCTGTTCCAGGAAAAAGCATAATACTTGGCAATAAACACCTCTGATGAGTTCTGTCCAAAATTCATGTTGAGGGCCAGGGTGAAGAGAAAGCCTCTTAACTGGCAGCTTTGGGTCAAAAATTAATTTAAATGCTTTATCAAGGATAAATTGAAACCCTTGATCCAGCATTTCCAACAGTATAAACACAGCCCCAAGTGATCTTGGGTATTGACAATAGGGGAGAGTAATACAAGTTACTCCTTCACCTGGTCAGGAATTTCCAGATTAATTTAGGCATTTGTTTTGTTTTACAATTACTACTTCACTTATTTTCAATCCTGTCAGATATTTATTATATCCCTCAGTACAGGCAGTGCACACACTCCCTCTGTACACCCAACAGCTGCATTTTGTGTTGATTTCTAAGCATTACAGACTGAAGTTCAGAAGAAAGTTTAAAAAAATAATAGTTCCAGAAAAAACAATTCAAGCCCTACACAGAAGGAACTAAGTCCCCACAAGGAGAAGAGTGCTCAGCTCACATGAAGGACACATCCTGCAAAGATAGAAGGAATACCAACTCTGGCCATTGGTAATTCAGAGTCAAATGTAACTACATGGATAATTCAATGCTAAAATTCCAATGAATGTATTGGAAGAGCTTTTTTTTAGAAGCTATTCAGCAGGGGTGTAGTCAACAGATGAGGTGAACCATTCACTCCTCAGGTTGCAGGGCAGACACAGGTACTGAACCAGTCATGTTTTCTCAAGACAATGCCTGAAACAAAAGGTAGTAACACAGGCTATTTAACCAAGATTCAAGCTCCAAACCCAGAAACTATAGCATGGCCACACCTCCAGTCAAAAGATCAATTTTAACCCTCCATCACCTATGAAACTGGAGAAACAACTGCATGAACTTCAGTAACACTTCTATTGAATTTCAGGTGAGGGCAAAAAGACAACCAAGCATCTCTCATAAAACAAGGACGTCAGTCTCTTATCACTTGCCTACTACATACATGCCCACAACAACAGATGTTAAAAGTACCACCACATTAATAGTTGAATACAACCTGCTTTTCCATGCAGGAATTCATAGGAAAAGAACTGTCTGCTGCCTGTACCAAAAAAAAAAAAAAAAAAAAAAAAAAAAAAANAAAAAAAAAAAAAAAAAAGGAGTTAAAAAAAAAAAGAGCCACCTCTGTTCAAATACTTCAGTTGTCCTTTCACATCTGACATTAGAATTGCAATAGGGAATACCCAGCCTGACCACATAAGTCAGCAGACTGCTAATACTAGATTTTAGTATCTCTAAAGACTGTCAAATTAAAGCATCCAAAACAGGGAGAAAAGGCTTTATGCCGAGTTCTGGGTAAACTGCTGTAACTCAAGCTGCTTACATTTAGCTGCCTTATTGTTTGCTGCTTCTCAGTGTTCAGACTGTAACAAGCCTGCCAAAAGTTAAGGCTCTGGCAGATTCAGCCTGCTTCTCTAGTTAATCTACCACACTCTTGTTTGACAAACACATTTTCATTCTTTTTTTGATTTGTGCTATTTCAATTTCTTTCTACATCTGTCTCAGCCTCCAAGTAACTCTTTGGAAACATTTTTGATGTACTTGTTCCCAGTGTAAGGCAGCTCGTACACTCTGACTCATACCCAAGACCTTTGCAACACTATATTGCAGGAGATCTTGTGAGGAGTAAGATTGCTGATGCCAACTCTGGCAATGCAGAAAATCTGTGACTGCATGAAAGGGACAACCATTGACAAAACCCTTCAGTTCCAGCAGTTATGGAAATTGACTACTGGATGTTGCCTGCAAAGCAAATAAGGATTTTGCTTCTTTTGTAGGAGGTGGCATCAGTCTCTGCTGCTAAAGAGCTGCTACTGTGGAAGGAGAATAACAATCCTGCAGCATAGCTCCAAGAGCTGCTGCTGGCCCACATGCTTTCACTGGAGGTAAAACAATCAATATAAACTCAGGCACCTTCTCCACTAGAGTTCTGCAGAATTACCTTCAGCAAGTTAGGGAGTTTTTCCATCCAGATTATTAATGCTAAACTGAACATCCACTAATGGCTGGTTGGCAGACAAAAAAAGGAAGTCTCAGCAAAGTTTTGCACTGGGACATGAACATCAATCCTTGGCTGCTTTACCATGGATGCCTAAGAGCTGCTGCTCATTAGAACTTGAAAACACTGAAGCTGAGGGTTTGTTGGAGATGTTTTTTTCCCTGGATAAAGCCAATGTTGCATAACAGACAAGTTAACTGGTAGGAACCCTCTCTTACCTAGATCTTAGCAAGGTGAGACTCACACAGCAATGAACCCAGGCACCAGAACTCCCAAATGCAGTGGCACCAGGGCAGAGGAGCGTGCACAGTCACAGCGTGTGCTGCTGAGGGACTGCTGCCCACCCACTGCAGCCTCTGGTGGCACTGACAGGGCACCCAGGAAAATGGGACACCTGTTCTCTGCAGCTCTCCTTTCCCAAACCCTGCAGTTAACTCCTTGCAGCCTGAGCAGGAGTTTTCCTCCCTCAACACAGGGGTGATGAACACACTGTGTAAATGAAGGGTTCAAACCCCTCCTCCAGGCAGGGAGCAGGGTAAGAAGCTCTTGGTGCAGGTCCCATACAAAGCATTCTTGAGCATCTACAAGTCCTAGAAAAGCAGAGCAGTCAGACACCTGTAAAGAACTGGATCCCTCTATGTTATTTGTTATTATTTTTGAGACTTCTTGTTTAGCTAAAAAAATGTTCTACTTTTTAAGTGTAAATGAGCACAGGAACACATTTCCATCATGTCCATGCCTAAATAAGTGCATTTTACTTGGTACTACTGTATATTACACTCTGGTTTCGTATTTCTGCCCAGGCTTTCTGCATTTCTTATATTTTAATGGAAAATTTTCTTCTCAGAAGGGAAAAAAAAAAAATAAGAGTCTAACCTTACATTCAGCCTAGAAGCTGTTTCAGGTAGAGTCCTCTGCAGTTGACAGGCAAAGCAGCACAACCCTGGAGAGCTGCCAACATACTGGGAACAGAATCCTGTGGCTGCTTATAAATTAGACATTCAGTTCCTTCCATCCCAGTCCTCAGCCAATACCTGACTGGGAAGGTGAGGAAAACTAAAGGCTCATAATCAAACAGAGTATTTCAAGTCCAGAACAGGTAATATCCAATACCTACCCTCCCACAGGAGCTGCCAACACACCACAGTGCTCCTTGAGTGGTTTAGCTCTTACTACAGCAGAACCAAGTTAACACTGCCTTCAACTGGAGCCAATAGAGGACTGTAAACTGTGCTTCCAGTTTCGGTGTTTAGTTTACACCAGGCTCCTGATGTTCCCACACTCACTAAAACTGCCTTTATATAAGCCAAGAGACTTTCACCAATCCCAAAGCAAACCAGCATCAACAAAAATGACTAAGCAGAAAGAGCCCCATGGCTACATGCAGCAGCTATGTACGGCATCTAAACTTTTCAGCTGGCTGTTTCACCCAGCCAGCCACTGCACAGAACACTTCAGGATATTTTAAGCTACATTACAGTACAAAGCTTTCAAAAAAAACCCAAACAAACAAACAAAAAAACCAAACAAACAAAAAACCAGAAGCTGTGAAAAAATTACAAGCTTCTACATTGTTTTTAATAGCAGCCTCTGTAGTATATGGTGGTTGAGTTTTGGGCAGCCAGTGGATTCAGTTCAGCACAAAAAGCAGAGATTGAAGAGCCCGAGTCTAAGGAGAAATCATGTAACTGTCTGACAGCTCTCAGAAAAAGCAGAACATATCTGAGCTTTACATTTGCTATACATTAGGCTTGAGTTTTCTTGGTTGTTTTAGGAGGTTTTTTTTGTTTGCTTGTTTGTTTAATTTTCCTGAGTCTCAGAACTAGTCCAGGAGTTTCTAACAACTAAAAATCCTTGTCCTAGACTTCTCCCTGTACCCCAAGCTGTGACTTCCATATGTATTACTTAACCAAAGTCAGTTACGGTTTCCAAGACAGCCCTTTCTGGCTGCATACCCAGCTTTAACTCCCTGATTCTAGATCAGGGTGGAGATAAGAAGGTAACACGACTCCTCACACAGATGTATTCCCAGAGCTCTCCATATTATCTGCTTTCATCATGTTCTGTCTTGCTCCACAAGCTTATCCAAAGTTTAGACAAAACACAGCACAAGATAAGCACACACTCCCAGTAGCCACTTTTGCAAGTAAGACAGCGATTAAGACAGAACAGTTTGTCAGAAGAATACTGTCTTTTTGCAGGGAGACTGAAGCAGTAAAGCCAAACCAGTCTGAAGAAGATTCTACCAACCAGTTCAGCAGCAGTTTCAGATTTGACTCAACTTCATCCTGGCAACTAATTCATTAACAGAGCTTCACATATCATCCCCTGTTGGCAAGGGAAGCATCACAGGCTCCTACAAACCTAGCTCTCCTCTCATCTCCAAGAACTTGTAGGGAAGGTTGTGCAGTCAAGGTTAATGTGCCAGTTGCTCACAGAAACCACCTGTGAGCAGTGCTACTGCTGCAGCAACTTGCCTTGCTTGCCACCTCCTCAGCTACAGAGCCTGCAAAGGGCTGGCACAGGGAAGTATGGTTGGAAAGGACAGGATTGGAGGTTTCCTGTTTGATTTTTTTCCTTCTTTTTCTTACTCCCAATGAGTTCCCAGCCAGGGCCACAGCTCCCCTTTGCAAGTAAGGGGACAGCAGCACTAGACCAAAGTAAAGAGGCAGAAGCTCCTGTAACTGCCTCTGGAGGTCTGTAGATTAAGGTTATGGGATCAGAGTTGAATCCATAGACTGGAATTCTTCTATTAGTAAGGTGCCAGATTATTATAGACAAGCTAAGAATAGAACTCCCTGATTGTGCATGTTCTGTAGTTCCATGTCCACAGGAGCTGTGGCACTCCTGCAGACAGACCATTGGAAGTCCAGGTCAGCTATCTAGCTGAAAACCAACTCAACACACCAACCAGAAGCTCACTGGCCTTTGGTTCTGATTCTTAAGGAGTTCCCATGGAGTCTTCGGCCCATAGAGATGGCCACCAAGAAATATTACCAATGTTCCTTTAGATACTGATCTCAATTAGACCCCAGATACCCAGCTACCCATCTGACCTGGCCCACAATCTGTTCCCAGGCTCTGTTTTACCCAAGAGTTGGAAAAACAGGGATGACCTATTTTGAGACATGTTTTCTGCTGCACTCCTCATACAGATAATACTTCTGTGTACACACACTCAAACCAGGCCTTTTCCAACAACCAATCTTACCATACAGAAGGGCTCTCTCCCTCCCATGATGTGTTTGCCATGAAACAAATGTCTGAACTCAGCAGCTTTAGTAACTGTGGAGCACAGTGCTACCTACTAAACCCACAAGTCTCTTCTCTCAAGATGAAGGTGATGTTCCAGTTACTGTCCTATCTGAATCTGCTTCCACTAAACACTCAACATAACAAGACATGCTGATGACAACCTTTCCATTTCATACTGTTTACAGTTTTGAAATAGTTATGCTTCCAGAATTCAGATTTTCAGCAGTAAATTTAGCACGTGTTAAAATTGCTATCAGTCATGTAATTTTGGTAGAAACAGATAAACTGTGTCCTGAAAAGCCCTCTGGTTAGACTGCTTGAAGCATGCTGTGTATCCCATCACACCACAATCTAGCACAGCTACATCACCCAGGTTAAAATGAAGGTTGAAAGTCTGTTAAAACATCATCAACAACAACAACAAACACAAAACCCCAAATATTCCCAGTAAAGTCTGAATTTTTGATGGAAAGCAACACAAGGAAGGGAAGAACAAGGATAGTTAGAAGAACCCAGGCTGTGAAAATCCCCATCTGAAAGGCAGCAAGTATCTCCCCAGCACAGGGCCACATTCATCAGCCACACTCAGTGTAAGAAAAAAAAGGGACCTTCACTTTACCCTCAGAGTCTGATGCTTCCACTCCTGAGAGGCAGGCAAACACCAGGTGGGTGCATGAATCTGCCTGGGTTTGAGACTGTCACCCCCAGCAGCCCTCAACAGAGATCTTGTCAGGATAAGGAGTTGCTGACACTTCATGATTATCTCATCCCAAAGCAGATGTCAAGAACAGGTCATATGAATCACACTATACATGTACTTTTTTCTCTCACCTACAAAGCAGCCTACAGACCTTCAGTTGTCTGCTGCACAAAACTGCCAGAATTTGGCAAGACAAGTGTCATCCTGAGTGCCAGTCCTATCAGTGTAGCTGAGAAAGTTAATTACCTTCTTAACAGCTGTTTGCTCATTACTAGCAGACTAATGCTACCAAAAAATTCCATCCAGGTATCTTCTGATCAGTCAGTCATGGAACAGCACTGCTCACAGAGCTAAGAGCTCTGGGATGCCTGTGGTTTATATACAGGAATAAATTCTAGGAAATCCACTAGAGAGTCTGGATCTCAAGATGATGCCACAGGGAGATGTGAACATCTGTAAAGTTTTATCAGCAGCTTTCCTCATCATTTGCATACATTTTTGTGCAAGTTAAGGACACATTTGCAGCTTCTCTCTTGCTTGTAAGATGAGGAACATGTTTGCATATCCTAATTTGAGCTACATTGATACTCAGAATTGTTTTAAGACATTTCTCTGACTCCTGACAACATCATCTTTCAGTTCAGCACCAAGTGCCAGCCAGAGAACCAGCCAGCCAGCCTGCCTGCTAGGTGTGCTGATCCCTGCACACCAGGATCTTTCCCTTCACCAGCAATCCTACAGGAAGGCTGGCTGGAAAGCCCTTACAAAAGGTGTCTATCAAAAACTCTCCACTATTATTCTAAACCTGTACAAGCACCACTACCATTCATGCCCAGGAAAGCAGTTATTTTTCTGGGAATTATTTCAATTAGAGTGCTATACACTGTGCTCTTAAATGGTCTGGAGAGATGATCCCTGTTCCAGCTAATATGGAAGGAGGAGCCAAGATGAACATTACACTTCCAGAGTGGCCTAAAGCTCAGGCCTACTAGATTCATTAGATTCCTTAAGGGACAAATCTTGCCAAGACCAGTGTAGTGACAGATCCATCCACACACCCGAGAACTGAAGCTGCCAGCAGGTGCCCCGTGGTGACAGCCCATGCTCATGTGTGAAGTGCTACCCAGGTTCTGTTCCCCTGTGCAGACACGGTGATTTTGAAGGGTCCCTTGCCCTCCTCACCTGCTCTTCCTTCTCCAGCCACCCAACTTCTCACACTCATTTGAGTATTTGGTTAGTTCATACTTTCAGAACAGCATCTTTCATTTCAGTTGTACTTGACTGAAACCCAATCTCCATGCTAGAAATAAAATGCTGTGTTCTAAAACAAAGCAGAGAGTGCATTAAACATGTTAGAGGAAGCAAATACAGAGTGCCTATTTTAGGCAAACAATTTTTACCTATATAATTCACTTATTTGCAAACTCTTTAGACTAGGGTTTTGCAGGAACTAAAAAAGTATCAACGACAAAAGGGACCAATTGATCCTACTTTAGATCAATATGCATGTTTTCTTCCAAGCCTTTCTTGCATTAAAAACAATAAAATCCAGAGATACAGAAGAGTCAAGGCAGAATCAGTTACAATTACAACGTGGTTTTATTGGAAGACTATTCACTCTGCTTGATCTATCCCAGATCAGTTTCTCTTAAAAAGACATTTATAGCAAATCAACAAATCCTTACAGTTTACAGTTCTGCAGCAGACAACTCTTCAATACTAAATATGGAATCACTATTAGTCACACAAGGTAAGAAATTTCAGAGGATTTTGTCATTTAACATCTCTTTTCAATAAAGCAGAAATGGTTTACTCAATAGGTATTCATTTGCTCATTATTTCACAGAATCTCCAGTAGCTTCTCCCATTCCACTGTTCTCTAACAGAAAGAAATCATATTACTGTCAAATCCATTTTATGTCCATACTTTGGTGTAACTTACAATTTCTTGTTTAGAAGCAGAAGAAAATGAAAGAACTCTGAATTTATGGTAAACTTGGTTCTTTCCCTGAAAGATTAGTAGACTAACCTAAGCAGAGCCAAGTGGCTGTGACTAGAGCTGACCCATCAAGGAGTAAGCTCATGAAACAGGTTATTATTGCATCACCCTGTTCAAGCAACTGGTTGAATCATCCATTCTGAGGTTTAGCTAAACCTCACTTGACAAAACCCCCAGCATCCCAGCTCTGGGGACTGCTGTCACACTCTCTCTTTGAAGAGGCAGAGTTCAGCTTCTTCCTGCAAGAGGAAGATGAAAAGCTAACCAAGTGTGCCCCAAGTCACCTCCATTCCGTTACTTGCAGTGCAAGAGAAATCCAGGCTGCTGGTGCTGCCCAGGCTCCAGTCACCAGGAAAGGCCTGTGTTTTAGCAGTGATTTATCTCTAAATTCATCATGAGACAAGGGAGCTTGGATGATTCTGTCAACACACCCTCCCAAGAAACAGAATTGGCTTATCTGCCACAGAAGGGCCCTCCACTTACAGAGTGCTGAGTGGGACATACATAGGGTTATCCAGGCATCTCCAAAAGGAGCAGAGCAACAAAAATTAGTGGCTGTCTTGAAAAAAAAAATAAATTATATAAATATTTGAAAGAGTCCTTAAAAAACAAAAATGAAGGTGGAAGCAGTACAGCACTAGGTGATACTGAAGTTGGACACATCCAGGTCCTTGGAGTCTTCACTGTTCAGGATAATAAAGAACACTACTGACCATACAAATAGACCTCTCCAAGGAAGCTAGCAGCAGCAACTTAATACTTCAGATCAGTGCCATTCACATGATTATCTTGTACAGAAACCTTCTGCAAGCCAAGCAGTACCGAGTACTCAACAGGAAAAAAAATCTTATGCCACCACTAGCCACACAAAAGATATGTCATCTCAGTTTCAAACTATAAAGTGATTTTAACTCCATAAATTTCCTCAAAATTCACTTCTCAAATATTTTACAAGTAAATCCTATGTAATTGCCAGAAATTCAACTGGCTCAGCATTACAGTGCCAATTTTTTTCTAGACAAGGAAGTAAAAGTGGTCAGACTGTCAAATTAAGTGCTTAATACAGTTACCCAACTTCCTAACTTTAGTTTGACAGTTTTTCTTTGAAATATAAGTTGTATACAGTTTAAATAATATTCTGTTTCTCATGTTTGAGAAAAAAAAAATAAAAAAATAGGATACAGAAAACATCACTAAGCCAGAAAGTATTTACAACACAGCACAACTTCTGCCAACAAGGTCATGGTTATTCCCCTGTTTTCAGTGATCCACATTGATGTTTAAGAGGACTTGCACTTCTGGTTCCACTGTGTGCTAGCAATTTAACTGCAGCCTCCCCACATGATTTTCCTGGTTGAACTAGACAAGTCTGCCTACTCTAACAAGTCTCTGTGTCAGCAAGGATTTGGTAGAAAGATTAAATAAAAGCATTCAGGGAAATGCCTCAGTCTGCAAAACCCTTGGGCTTGACAGTTCTGGAGTCAGAAGCTTCACACTCTCAGTTGTCTCCCATTTCTTTTTAACAAGCATGAAGTTCAGAGGCTGTACAGAGAACACAGTTTATTGTACCCCCACCTCCCTGGGAAGGTGAACTTGGCTAATCCAGTGCTATACCAATCAACATACTGCTTGGTGACTTATTTTTGGAGGTTCAGAGGCACTTGATTCTTCTACTTCTTCCTGCACCTTACCCAGAAGGACAAATTAACAGCTCGTGGCTTCTATTTCACATTATTACCAATCCACATTACAGTATCTTTCTCTTTAAAACAAAAAAGGACACATGTATGAACAAATACCTTTATTGAATTTTAAGATGTTTCCAGAGGCTGCTAGAGCTCATAATTAAGTTGATTTCAGAAGCAATAGTCATGTAGCTTCACAGACATAGCACAGAGAACCACCTCCCCTCAGCTCTAGCTAGTGAGATGAGCACTCTAATGCTAGCCAGAGATCCCTACTCACCCATTCCTTTAAACACTGAAAGCCAAAACCCAAAAACACAACACAACCTAATCAATACAACAAAAACCCCCAGCAACAACTACCCAAAGTTCTGTCCCGATTCAAACTGTTGTTGTGCCTAAATGGGACAAGCACTTGGCAATATAAAACAGAGCTACCAGACTCACTCCCTGCTGAGAGATCAGCACTGATTAGCAAAAGCACTGTGAAGCTGCTCAGGTTGGGGTTCCTTTGGGATTTTTTTTCTTGTTGTTGCTTTGTTTTGGGTTGTTTTTCTTTTGGGGGGGGGGGGGGGGGGGGGGTTGAGGAGGCAACCCACATCCAATTTTAAGTTCCATTTGGTGACTGTCACTGCCTGTCCCTTCTCTGAGGGCATTATCAGCATCTAGAACACGCCGCTCGAGTTGACAAGCACGCTGTGTATATGGTGCTGTGGTGCTGGTTCCCTGCTCAAGTTACAATACAAGCCAGCTTGCTCCAGCAAAAATAGAGTCTGTCTTCACACTCTCACTCAAGCTGTTATGTTCTGCTCTGTGTTTTAAGACCCTTTGTTTTTTAAGTCTCACTGAGAACCAAGAAATCTTAACGGTTGACCCTCACTTTAACAGAGTCTTGAAGAATTAAACCAACTTGACTGAGTGCTGTGTGCCACAGACACCTACTTTCCTCCATAATCCCTTTATTAAGAACCAAAGCACAAGGCAGACAAACCAGGTAACTCAGAACTAGTTTTACATTCCTTTCCCCTCCTAGCATTGTTTTTGTTTTGGTGGGTTTTTTCGTTGTTGTTGCTTTTGTGTTTTGGTTTTTTTCTGTGTGTGTTTTCTCTGGTGTTTGGGATGTTTGGCTTTTGTGGGCTTGGGGGGGGTGGCTGTGTGGGGTTTGTTGTCGTTTTCTTTTGTTAGTTTTTTTGTTGTTTGCCTTTTTTTTTTTTTCTTACCACTGCAGAGCTAGCCAGGGTCTCGCCCATTAAAGAGCAATTCTATTCCTCAACTACAAGGCCTTCAGATTCCCCCTCCAACCTCCCTCCACTTCTGGATGTCTTGCTCCAAGTCTAACAGCTCCGACTTCAGATCTCCTGTGGTTGAACAATGCTCGTTTAACAAGTGAGTGATCTAGAACCATCTTAACTTCATTTAGATCACACAAATCATATCCACTACCTGATCACTGTCCTTCAAAACCCAACCACTAGATAGAACCCAGTGACTCACCACACTTGATAGAGCACAAAAGCTGCCTGTAGCAGGACTGATATATCAGCCCCACTAGGGGAAAGAAAAACCACAGTGTTGATTTTTGGTTTGAGGTAGAACAAGTGGTGTGGGTGTAAACAAAGGGACACATTGGAGCAGCTGAGACTTGGAAGAAGACAGTCAGCAGNTCTTAACGGTTGACCCTCACTTTAACAGAGTCTTGAAGAATTAAACCAACTTGACTGAGTGCTGTGTGCCACAGACACCTACTTTCCTCCATAATCCCTTTATTAAGAACCAAAGCACAAGGCAGACAAACCAGGTAACTCAGAACTAGTTTTACATTCCTTTCCCCTCCTAGCATTGTTTTTGTTTTGGTGGGTTTTTTCGTTGTTGTTGCTTTTGTGTTTTGGTTTTTTTCTGTGTGTGTTTTCTCTGGTGTTTGGGATGTTTGGCTTTTGTGGGCTTGGGGGGGGTGGCTGTGTGGGGTTTGTTGTCGTTTTCTTTTGTTAGTTTTTTTGTTGTTTGCCTTTTTTTTTTTTTCTTACCACTGCAGAGCTAGCCAGGGTCTCGCCCATTAAAGAGCAATTCTATTCCTCAACTACAAGGCCTTCAGATTCCCCCTCCAACCTCCCTCCACTTCTGGATGTCTTGCTCCAAGTCTAACAGCTCCGACTTCAGATCTCCTGTGGTTGAACAATGCTCGTTTAACAAGTGAGTGATCTAGAACCATCTTAACTTCATTTAGATCACACAAATCATATCCACTACCTGATCACTGTCCTTCAAAACCCAACCACTAGATAGAACCCAGTGACTCACCACACTTGATAGAGCACAAAAGCTGCCTGTAGCAGGACTGATATATCAGCCCCACTAGGGGAAAGAAAAACCACAGTGTTGATTTTTGGTTTGAGGTAGAACAAGTGGTGTGGGTGTAAACAAAGGGACACATTGGAGCAGCTGAGACTTGGAAGAAGACAGTCAGCAGTAGGGAAGGAGGATCAGACATCATGAAGCTCAGTCTCTGCATTGCAACTTCAATTGCCTGCCATCAGAAAAAGCAGTGTCAGAGTCTAGTTTCAGTTCAGATGTTGCTTAGGTTATCAAACATGGAAGAAACTGTTTTCTTTCTCAGGTCAATTACTCCAGACAGGACTTTGGAAGAGCTCAAGACTCTTCTTCAGTATTCACCATACACTTAAGTGTGCATACTCACACTGACTTTTTAATATTTGGTTAATTTATTTGGTTTGAGATTTTTTTTTCATTGGGTTTGGGTTTTTGGTTTTTTTTTTTAAATACATATAAAAGGAAAAAGGCACTATTGTCACTTAAAATACAGAAACCCCACAAGAGTTGCACATTACATGTAAATGGCTGCAGATCTTCAGTCCATACAGTTGAATCATTATCGGCAATAGTGGCGACTGGAAAAGCTAGCCTGTTTTTACAAGAAGCCTTCAGAAAAGTGGAGCAGAAAGGTGAACATAAGTTAACCTCCAGATCTGCAGACTGTGAGTCTACAAGTCTACTTATATACCCTGCCAGCCTGTGCTTACAGAAGGTCTTAAGACCTCCCAAGACAAAAAAAACCAAACCCACACAACAGAAGCTGACAGCTAATGCTTATCAAGACGCTTCAGCTAAATGTCAAACTTGTTTTCATGGAGCACAATTAGGTAAAAGAAAATCCAGACAGCTGAAGTCTATTAAGTTACCAAACACCCACTTTTATGAGGTAAAAGAGCAACTATTCTACACTTTTGCCTCCATAGAGAGATCATATATAGGAAAGAGAAGCTTCACATCAAATCCAGTCTGGAGCTCCTGCAGTAAGCTTATACCTTGTGTTATTAGCCTCTCTGAACATGCAGACACCTCACTGAGCCTCAGTACTAGCTTCCGTTACTCAGGCATTATGGTTATTTCCAGGAGTGTAATCACAGTAAGTATATTCCCCCCCCCCAAAAAATGTCACATTAATGAGGTAAAAAATCCTGTTCTAATAGTTCACTACATTGAAGTTTCTCAAAGTTACCAACTAAAACCAGAAGATAGTGCTGGAGACGCAACAAACATCACCTCGCTCACTGTACCTGATTATGCAACTTCACGTCCTTACTGATAACAACCTTGTTCTGCATCCTCACATTTTCAGAGACATAAAACCGTCTCTGGCCAAAAACCTTTCTCCAAGAAGTCCTGTGCCCCTCACTGACCACGTCCCTCTGTACGGCTACTCGGCAACCTTAGCCAGCGCTCTATTTGTCCGAGTTTAGGTACACCTAGCGCACATTTCCTTATCTGGGTATGAAGCAATTTTTACGTAAGGGACGAAAAAGGCAATTAGATTCGCCCAAGGCGCCAGGCAGACGTGTGTCCCTTTTCCCAAGGGGATTCCTTTCTGCCGGCCGCAGAAACCCAGAAGGCAGAGGATGCGGGGGGACCATGTGCGAGTGGGGGAGGGCTGGCAGCAGGCTCCTCGCCGCACCCGGCTGCCGGCTCGTTTCTTTTTAAATCTGGCAGCGAGCGACACATGGAGCCGCATTGTGCGCCCCGCCGCCCGGGCCACCCCGCGCATGCGCCTGGCCGGGCCGAGCCGAGCCGAGCCAGGTCCCCTCGGCGGCGGCCCAGGGAGGGCCAGCGCGCCCGGCCGCCCGCCCGCGGACAAAGGGGAGCCGGCGGCAAGGGCTCCCACCGCTGGGCAGAGCTGCCCGTCCGCACCCCTCCGCCTCGGGCCCGCCGCTCAAGCCCTCCCAGTCTCCGAGCCCGTCTCTCAACTCCTCCTCCCCTCGCCCGTCCCGCCCCTCTCGCCCCCGGCGGACCCCTCGCCCCTCCCTGCGGGCTCTTCTCCCCCCCCGCCCCGCGGCACAGAGCGGTTAGACCCGCTCGCCCTCCCCAGGGCTGCCCAACCCCCGCCGCCCGGATACCGGTGCTGCCCGGTGCTCTTTCCCCCTCCCTCTCCCCGCGGCGATGCTTGCGAAGCCCCCGGCCCTTCTCCTGACAACAAAGGGGGAAGCGGCCTCCCCGTCACGATCCGCCCTCCTCGGCTCAGGGCACGGGAGGTGAAAGCGGGAGCCGGCGACGGGGGCACCTCAGGTCCCCGCAGGAAGGGGTGCGTAGCGGGGCGCTTCGCCCCGGGCCTGAAGTATCCTTAGCAGGGAGAGGAACCCACCCACCCTCCGCTTCCATTCGAGGCCTGACAAACCCCCCCCGGTCCCTCGCACCACTGAGGTTTTCCCGCACACTCCTCCACGCTGCGGGGAGGAAATCTCCGGCTGCTTTCTCCCGCCCCCAACCCCGGGAAGACAGGGCCGCGAGAGAGAGCGGGGAGGCTGCCAGGCACGGGGCGGAGGTGGGGGGTGAGAACACACACAGGCGAGCGGGGCCCCGCTGCCAACCCCCACTTCCCTGACGGGACGGGGGCAGCAAAGGAAACGCTCCCACACCCCCACCCCGGCCATGACGCCCTCCGCACCCCTCCCCCCGGCTCCCCTGGCAGCGATCGCCAGGCAGCCTCCCCCTCCCCCCCTCGGCCTAGTTCCCTCAGCTCCCGGCTGGGCAGGAGAGCAGCGACGGGGGGAGCCGTAATCTCCCCTTCCCCCTCACACACCCCACCCCCTGCCGGCCGCCCGCCCCCTCCTCCGAGCCGGTGCCCCTTCCCCCCACGGCAGGCCCCGGCCCCTCAGAGGCCGGCCGGCCTCCCTTCCTTCCCCGCCGCTCCCCCCACCCCTCCAGCCGCGGATCGCCTCCCTTCCCTCCGCCGGCCTCCAGCCCGGGTACCTGCTAGTTGTCTCCGCAGTAACAAGGCGGACTGGGGCTCCGTCATTCTCCCCCTCTCTGCCTGGGGAGGGAGTCCCAACGGCGGCGCGGACGGCCCGGCTCCTGGGGTTGCGAGAGCCCGAGGCGGCGGCGAGTGGCCCTCAGCCCGCCCGCACCGCGCCCCCCGGGGGTCTGGCTCCGCGCCGGCCGCCGCCACAGCACGCGGGGTCCCTGGCAGGGGCGCGCGGCCGTGGCTCCGTGCCGCCCTCCTCCTCCTCACCGCCGCCACCTCCTCCTCCCCCCGCCCGCCAGGAATTTCACTGCACTCCCGGCCGCGGCGCGCACGCGCACTACGGCCCGGCCGCCGGCCCTTCCGCGCCGCCATCTTGAGAGGGCAAGCTAGGGCGGGAGGCGGAGAGAGCTCTGCTTTGGCCGCCATCTTTAGAAGGTCGATTCTTCTCACACACACACCCCCCTCACCCTTTTCGGCTTGCAGGGAGGGAGGGACAGAAGTACAGAGCGCTGTTTGAAAGGACTTTCCTCCAAGGGGCCGTAGCGTACCCTCCATCCACAGCACGGCGGCTGTGTTGCCGCTGCTTTGCGCCTCTAAGGGCAGAGGGGCTCCTGCTGAGGGGCAGCTGGCAGCTCTCTGTGAGAAAAGACACATCTTCCCTCAGCTACCAGCTGCACAAGACTGTTAGAGACAGGGCAGCGAGCAACAAAAGCTCTGTGGGCATTCTGCGTCTCCTCAAAGCCCAGCTCTCCTCGGGACTGCTGCCGTCTCCTAAACCCAGAAAGGTTTTGAGGAGGGGCTAAAAAAAGAGGAGCTAAACAGAGTTAGCCGCTGCTGGATGAAAAGTTGCTCATACGGCATTGCCGTCAAATGTGGGAGGTATTTGTGTGGTGGGTGTGATGGGGATGTTTGTGTGAGAGGGGAACAACACGCTGCTGTGCTGAAGGTGTGCACAGGAAAGTGATAAAAGGCCCAGGTCAAACCCCTTGTGAGGCAAAGGGCTTCTGTGTGGCTTCATCCCTGAAGGATGTGGGCTTAATTTTGGATTTCCAGTCAAAGGCTTCAGAAAAGGAGCTTTTGGAAGGTGACTGTAAATCTGAGGACAGGCACTGCTGAAAGAGAGAAAAATTCAGATAGTTTATGCCAAAGAACTGAATGGCTGGGGAAGGACTGACAGAAATACACATTGTCTGTACATTTGTGTGTTGACTGTGAAAAAAGTACCTTGTGATAAATAGGTGTGTGAGAGTCTAAAAGAAAAGGTAGGGGTTGCTCTGCTCCCCTGACATAGGTTTTGAGTGTCCTATTGGAATCTCTGATGTGACATTTTTCATTCTTAAGGAAATAAGGTTTCTGGTTAATTGGACAAACCCTTATTACCAGTGACAGAAAGGAGGCAACTCCCTCTCTATTGCAGAAAGAAATTACCCAAAGGGATTTATCCCATATTGTTTTGCCAAAATGTTCAGATCCTTTACAAAACCATCCCTCTTTCTTTTTTGTACTACAAGGGGTTTATTTTGTTTGTGAGCACCAAACTTGGCTTGCAATGAAGGAAAGAGAATGAGCCTATAAGAGAGATGTTTTCAGTTGGCAATGCTAAAGTCATTTCCCATGCTGCAATTTGGAAGGCCTAGTTTAGTCAGAGACTTTCATTGTTATGCTAGTACCATGAATCAGAACACTACTCACAAATATTCTTGCAGTTCTGATTAAATCTGTGTCCTCTTCAATGATTAAACAAGGATGATACAAGACATCCCACAGTGTAGGACAGTATCACTGAAATTCATCTCATAAATCGTGTTCTTAGCCAAAGAAAATCTTTGTGAAAGTCTTTCTCCTTTGCAGCCTGACTCCAATTCCTAAATGTATTTGTACTTTGCATTGCTTCAGTGAGGTTCATTCCATCTTAGAAACCAACCTATTCATTTAAACATAGAAGGCTATCATGTGCAAGTGCATTTTTTGAGTTTATTATGCTAAGAGACAGTCACCCAGATTGGAATTCAGGCGTGTTGATGGGAAGTGACACTATTGTAGATGGTATTTCTCTTTCAGGAATAAAAGGTAGGCTTTGTTCACAGTGTCAGTTAAACCAGCACTAAATTCACTCAGTCAACTTTCTGCACCTGATGTGACTTCAGGCATGAGTACACATTTCTGACAGCTCTATTAATAGAGGACCTAACTACAGCATTAGATGGAAAGGTTATAGGAAACAACTCTATTTCTATTACATTCCATTAATCAAAATCATCCTGAATTGTTCACCATTAGGTCACTTGCTGGCAATCATCTTAAGAAGGAAAGATTTCTGTGATCACCTATTGCTTGAGTGTGACTTTCCTTGTAAGGAACATGGGTTGGGGAAATAAAGGATATTGTTTAAGCTGGCACAGATGATCTGTACTTGTTTATACTGGCAGCAGATTTGACTCTATAAAAGTAGTATGTGTTTCATTATAGGAAGCAACTTAAAACCTTGTTCTGTCAAATCACCTTGTGTGCAGCTGCAGAATGTGGAATGTGGCTCCTGCTGGTGGGGGCAGGTGTGTGACCAAGACTTACAACTAGTTTGGTGTTTCCTTACAGCAATAAAGACTCTGTGGAATCCCATCATGCCACAGCAGAGTGGAAACAGTTGGCTCACAGTTCATGTTGCCTGTCCTTTAACACACCAGGCCATCTGAAAAGAGATCAAAGCCTTTCCCTGGCTAGTGATCTGTGAGTACCTACTTGCTGCACTCTTTGTGGCAAACACTTTATCCTACTGTTTGCTGAGGCAAGGTGCAGTGCATTTGAGGAAAGATCTCCAGATATGAGGGATTGTTTCCTTACATTTGTTTTACCATCTCTGGCATGTAGCCTCTGTGCAACCACCTCTCCCATCTCTGCATCAAATGGGAGGGCAATCAGAATTTACTTTCTCTTCCCTGAGACCATTTCTTGTATAAACGACTCTTCAGATCTTACAGTCATTTGCTGTGGTCCTTACTGCATTTTTTTTTTCCCTTGGCAAGGGTATGTTATTATAATTGTTCATTTTGTGTTTAGAGTAGGAAATCTTGGGAGTTTTTCTGTCATCTTAAAAACAGTTGAGGTTTCACATTCAGCATCTTACTTTCCCTGAACATGGTGCCTTTCGTTTGGCTTTCTCCCCCACTTGCTCATTCACAACACCAATCACAAACTACACCATTAGACAGTTTCTGTTCAGTAAAGGGTCTTCCAGCTGGATTCATTCTGTTAGTAACATCTGCTCCCCTATTTCAGCTTCTTGGCAAAAACAAAAAGCTGATGCTAAGATAGACACAGCTCCCAGTAACATGGTCTGCAATGTTCAGCTAATTTTACACGCTGGAGTCAGACTAGACATTTTCAGTGGTACTAATGCAAGGTGTCAGTTTTAGGCTTAAAAAAAGTTCCTGTTGGGCAAACAGGGACCATTTCTACATTCATTATATCATTTGCAGGCTTGAGTTTCTTGCAGTTTATATCTAGCAAGCAAGTTGTTTCCTTTACAGTAAAGGCTAAGTATTTTTTAGGCCTTATAGTTACCATTTCTACCCTTACACTTGTTTTTGCTCTGCATTTGCTATGCACATGTATGTAGGTAAGGAGTTTGCTCTTTGAATAAACCTTGGACTGAGTTTGCTCCTGAGCAGTAATATCCAAAATACTTCTTCATGCAAAGGCTGGTGCCATGGATGTGTATCACAAAAGCAAATGCTCTGAAAACTCCTTGTTCAGAGAGAACTGGGGGGAAAAGGAGTCAGCAATTCACTGTATTTTGTCTTTGATTCATAGCTCTCTGCTGGCTTGAATAAGAGCACAACGAGAACTAAAAGCTGTTTTGTTTCCAATTAGGCTTGAACTATAAATAAAGCAGGCCACTAAACCTGGGCTGAACACATCAGTCTGGCCAGCAGTATTTTGCCTAAGTGCAAGGCTACGCCTACATAACGAGTTCAAAAGTTGAACTGTTACTGCAATGTTGTGGAGCTCATGTTTCACTGGGAAGTGTGTGTGTGTGTGTGTGTGTGAAGAAGGGGGGTTTTCTTGAAAAAATGGCCTGGTGAATTAGGAGTAATGCAAACAGAGAGGAATGATGCAGGAATTGCTGCAGCTGCTGCAGGAAATCTCTTCAAAACACAGCTCTGTGTATGGTGAAAATGTTCATATTTACTTGTAGTGATGTGTAGCTTCTCCAACTATGATCAGAGTCTCACTGGGTTAGCATGAGTCCCTGATGATCTCCTGGAGAGGTAGGAATCTCCATTCTTCCACAGGAGTCCAAATAGTTGGGATGGACACATGTGGCAGTCAGAGGTGCTAAAATGTCTTGCCCAATATGCCAGAGCAAGCCTGTACTGGAGCCTGAAACAGAAACTGGGCCTGTTCCACTCCCTGATAGATGAAACCACAGTGGCTTTAACTATGTTCAAACCTCACCCTGTGTCTGTCTGTCATTCCTTACTAAATCCATCAGTATTCCACCTAGGTCATTGGCCACAGATCCAGGTTTCAGTTGGGGCATGAAGTGTGGAAAATGACTGCTTGAGCCAGGGAGAAGGTGTGGAGATGGAGACTAAGGTGTTCAGTGACCAGTGACACCTAAACAAGAAGGTGTTCTGATGTGACTTTTTGGGAGGATTTCTGCTATGAATCGACTTTGTCAGGAATGGTCTTGGTAAAAGAACCCCTGGAACTGCAGGAAATCCTCACGGATTCTATGGAGGTGTTGACTCAGACTTTTGGCAGGAAGATGCTCTTTAAGACGTTGGTAAACAGACTGACCTTGTTCTCAACTTTATTTGTATAAACTTCAGCTCTGACTGAAACAACATTCCCAGCTGGGAAATGGGGACTTTGCCCAGGAATCCATGGGAGGATCAGGGTAAACTGCCCACCTGAGAGGTGTCCATTTATACATCATGAACATCATTTCTTTAGAGTACATTGGATTTCTTGTTAGGGAGAAATGTTTGACTTCAAAATAAGACAGCAAACGAAAACCACAAAAAATGAATGACAAAAGACTGGCTTGGATGCCAAAATAATTTTGGGAAGTGTAGAACTACAATAAAAATGTCAATTCTGTAGCTTGTGTTTTTAAAAGACTGTGAGAAATTTTTGCTGCTCTACCTGCAAAGCCTGACCTGACTGAGAAGCAGTTTAATGTACCTGATGGAAAGTGGTCATGAGATCCACTGCTGTGTCAGTTTTCAATCCTTGGAACAGCTCCAAGGATGTGGAATATGAGGCAGGTAGTAATTGATTTGTCTTGTCTGAAATGTTGGCATGTTACTGGAAGAAAATAAACAGCAGTTTTCTTACTTGCTGAAACAAGAACATATATTAAGAATGATTATTTGTATATATATTTGATGCCAGAAGTTAAAATACTATTTTTGCTACTTCCTTTTTCTTTTCTTGGCTTAAGCCAGAGATATAAGTAATTGATTCATGATTTCAAATGGCAAGCAGGAAATCTTAACTTACATGATTTATTTTCATCTTGTTTTACACATGTAATTCCTAATTCTTTTATCAAATAAAAGCAGATTTCTTATGCTTTGCAGGATGTTAATTTTTGTCAGGCAGAAGGCCTGACTTAAGATTTGTCAACGTAGATCTATTAAAGCTTCTGATTTGATCTTTTTTTTTTTCTTAAGTCAGTAAGTACTGTTTGAGGTTTTTTGTTTATTAAAAGCTGTGAGCTTTTAACTGATTATTTCTGATAAGCAACCTTTAGGTGGGATTCAGTTAAACTCCATGTTAGAATCGATAATGAGATGAAAATCTGTATTTAGCTCCTCCAACTTCCAAGATATTAATACTACCAGCTCTTACCCTCCCACAAGTTAGAGCTAATCACCCTGCATCTTGATTTTGTGCAGTTTGGGCAAGAGAAAAACAAGCTGGCTTCTGTTTTCAGCTCCCCGTTCAGTTCTCCTCTCTGAATGAACCAGTCATCAAAATGAACTTGTTGAATAAACCGAAATGAAGAATTTACTTTCTTTCTGCACCTGCAGATGTTGTAAAAAGCTGTTTCAGCACTAAACGTGCTATTTCCAGCCCATTGCTCAGTGACACCCACCAGTTCAGTGTTTTGACTTTCTCTGAAATTCCTGCAGCAAGCCTGGGCTGCTTGTGTATTTTGTGCTTAGTGATGATGGAGTTCACTGTAGTGTAGGCTGCCCTTATTTCGCATTTTATTTTAAATAGATCTGTTTTTAAAAGGACAGACGTGCTTGGGTTAAAAAAAAAAAAAAAGAATTACACTTTTAAAATGGTTTCACCTTTGAAACTGGCAAATTCTTTGCTTTTGCTCATGTTTTGCAGAACATTATCATAATTGGTATCACTTAAACCATGGCTGATAATTGTTGGCCAGGGGATATATAAAAACAACAAAGTGATTTTTTTTTTTCCTGGAACAATAAACTTGCAGTCCTTTGAGCTGTATTTGTGAGTGATACACTCTAGTGCCTTTGCTGGTACAAGATTAGCACAGTGCACAGAAGGGAAGAAAATTAACATATTGCCCAGCAAATCACTACAGAGCACTGGATGGCACTGTAAGCAGCACAAGGGCTGTACATGGGTATAAGCAACACGAGCTCTACTGGTTTAGTCCAAGTGGCAAATCCCTTCATGTGAATGCAGTTATACAAGAGATGAGGATTAGCCTCACTGGGGAAGTAAAATAGGTGAAGATGGTGGAACTGCAGACACTGGTGGGCTGTAGTGTTATCCCATCATGCAATATTTGCTGATGGAAAATCACCATCATTCTTACCATGTACACAGGTACTCTGGCATTGCATTTCATTCCAACAGAAGCCCAAGAAAAAAGTGGGCTGAAGCCAACAAGGAAAGCCCAAGCAGGCTGGAAAGGGATGAATGCCTCTGACCTGTGGAGTCTGGAACCTTCTTGCTGCTGTCTCGCTCTGGGGATGGATATTTCTGATCTTCATGTCTTGCAGTGTGTGACTGGTTTGGTTTTCTGTTAGGATAAAACCATGAACTTCTCTGAGGAGAAAAGGGGGAGGGGGGTGGAGGCAGTGAAAACTCGGGTGGCTTGAGTTCTCTTTGGCCTTTTTTGAACAGATTCATCACTTTGCTGATTTACACAGTCCTTATTCTGTAATTTTTAATTCTTTCTTAAGGAAGCATCTTAATGAACCAAGTCAGAAAACATTCTCCTGGTATAAGCCTGGTTGTGAGGTAAATATTTTTTTTACAGTTTGGAAAGTTGAGTGACTGCATTTCTTCCATGACTTTGATGAAGCTAGTTAAACTCCTGCAACTGCTCCAATCCTTGAAACAAATTCCATTTCACTTAGGGATTTATTATAATACATTCTCATGAAGCTAGTTAAACTCTAGTCCTTGAAACAAGCTCCATTTAACTTGAGGATTTACAATAATACATTCTCAGAACACTTTTGTCAAGTAGATATACCAGCTGAAGTTGATATTAATAATCTTATTGATAAGAGTCATAGCATTATGTGTTACATCCTGCTAAGAACAATTTCTGTTATTTTTAGCTTAAGACAACAGTATTCTATAGCAAGGGAACACAATTAAAAACTAAGTATTCTCTACTAATGAAAAGCATCTGCAAAGCTACGTTGAAGTAGAGAGTAGAGACTGCTGGTTAGGAACAAAGATAATACTGGTTTCACTGATGCTAAACTTGCCTTGAGTAAAAGTAGCTACTGAAGCCATGAGAAGAAAATGCTTTTATTTGCAGCCTGAGATTCTGTATTCAACATTGTGTAAAATGTGCAAATGCCAGTGTGATTTCAGACAAGAAAGAAAGGCCAGATTTTGTTTATATACCTTTTAAATTTTTATATATATATATATGGTCTCTTTTGAGACCATCTTCAGACCACGTGAAATTCCTGGTAGTATGAAGAGAGGCTGGAAGGAGATTGTGAATGGAATGGGTATAAGTGTAAGGTATGAGTATGTCTAATTTTTAGTTTAGTATTGCTAAGTTATTAATACATAGAAATGATTCATATAATGGTTTTATTACTGTGGTTGCAAAGAATATTGTAGGCAAAACAGAGCCTGAAGAAGCAACTGCCTGAAAATATCTTGTTCATAACTAACAAAAATGAGATATTAAGAGTAGAACAGTTTAAGCTTTAGCAAAGGGCATTGGTAGCAGAGCAAGGATTCTCCCCAACTCCAGATTACCAATATAACTGTCAGACTAGCCTCACCATACTTTACATTGCTTTATTTCTCTGTGTGCATGGATTGTTTTGTTCCATTAAAAGCAAAAGCAGCCTTTTATAGACTTCTTCATCAGTAGCTGATTAAATTCCAACAGAAGATGCAAAGGAAGAGAGTGACTGCATTTCTTCTCATGGTGTTGGAGTG